>JAEQBH010003123.1:0-154101 GCA_016808115.1 Tetrastigma voinierianum | reverse complement strand
TTACCATTGAGAAGTGGCGGTTTGTACGAGACCCCCTCATCTTCTGATCCTCTACGAGGTTGATCCATAATGAATCCCTCGATTCCAGCGGCTGCGGCGGTCCACGCTCAGGGAGCCTACGTCACAATGTGACAACCTGCACCGACCCAATGCACCCCACCCCATGCCTACGACACACTTTTTCACGTCCAGCTCTTGCGCTCCCGTTTGGCTGACCTCATCTTAACACGGTGGCGCTCTATCCACATCACCGAGTTTTCTTGCCATCGCTAGTTGTTGTCGTCGTTTGTGATTACATCGAGTCCTTTCTTTATTTGTTTGCCTTGGCTAAAGCGAATGGGCGCCGCAGAAAAATTTATCACTGTAAAATGCCATCCTTACTTGGGTTCATAAACCTTTGGGCTTACAGCCTATCCCTCACTCCGGCCAGTAGCCCGACCATTGGATCTAAAGCTTCACCACACACGCTCCCGATAGTCATTCTACTTGATGCTTCATAACAAATTCAACTCAGATTCACGGCTTAATTTACTTTGCTAGGCTGTGGTCATCCATACTGCTCTGCTCGATCACAGAATGAGGATGATGTTACACCCTCCACAACTACTTGAGGAGGTATTTTTTACAATACAAGTATATGTTTTTAGTTTTCAACACATCTTTGGTTGTATACATAATTCTATTTATGAAATTTTTGTAGACTCAGCTTACTCTAGGAGAAATTGAGTCTTGTCCAATGTTAATCAATGTTAAGTGTTGATTGTAATGCTTAGTTAAGTTGATAAGCCCCATTGAAATTCTTGTCTTCAACCTTATTTCTTCCACTTTTGAGCCCCTAACCACACCTTTGTGCACATTAGGTTTCAATTATAATTTTGAAAAAGCGCCTTGCCTCTAAATACAAAAGTGCGGCTAGTACCTTTTGACCGCCTTTAATAGGTGGGACCCCTGAATAAGACTCAATGAGTCTTTCGAAAAAGAAGAAGAAAAGAAAAAAGATTTGTTGTGACGCGCATGGCAGAAATCGGACAGTCAGGGGTATATGTAGTCTTTAAAAGCCCGATTATACTAAACCAGCTGGGTTTTGATCCAACTTTATTGTTGGACTGGGTGGATAGGTGGAGTTTGTAATTTGTAGGTTCTAGGTTTCGGCTTATTATTAAAAATTAGGGGGTAAAAACACACAGAGTTAGTGGTTAAGAAATCCTTATGACTTGATGCCATAAACCTTAATTTGTTGGGAGTCATCGGTGGACCCCCGTTATATGGACATTTGTGAGTTCGATTCCCTTAGCATTTACCTAGAACACAAAGAATTTGTGAAATAAAGTGGGTCTTTGATCCCCATTAAGGATAATAATTCAAGATGCGCTAAGTGTAGAAAAGAGGTAGGTTGGGGGAAAGTGGTTTGGCGAGACTATTTTTAAAAAAAAATAATCAAAAGATTCGCACGGTTTTGAGGTTTCAATTGGTTCTCAGGAGTTTACCTTTGTTTTGATACTTGGATTTGCATAGCACACACTCTTCCTGAGATAATCTTTGGCTAGGATTTTGGTGACTCTTGTTTAAAGTTGGGCATTATCCCCTCATTTTTTAAAAACCATTTTTTTGTGAATATATAGTTCATCTGGCTTTTGATTGCTTTCTTCTTCTTTCATTGCTAAGGGACTAGCAATGTGTCAGTTGAGGGAGTGATTACTACCCAAATGATATTCATTCCATACTCTTAACACTCGGGTTTTGAAGGCTATTATTTGTGTAATGTCTATTCAGATCAAACTTTAGTTGTACGTTAAGGACTTAACAGTAACACAAATCCATTCTAAAATGGTTTTTGTAGTTTTGCAGCTATAAATGTGAAGATAGGGATGTGTAAGCTCGACATGAGAGATGAGTTCGATTTCAGGAGAGTACAGCCAAAGCCCGGGAAAATGATGAAATACAAAACGATTTAAAACCCACACGAAATTTCGCCTCTGCCCATTTTCTTGCCTTTTGACCTCCTTTTTGTGTTTTCTTCCATTTATCCACGTAATAGTTTATTTCTTTTATCATTTAGTAATTGCATTGTATTGGGTGGTATATATTGCTCAAACAACACTTTGTAAGCATCGGATTTTTCATTATTGAAGTTTGAGGGAAGCTTGTCGAACAAGCTCCCGTTTTTTTTCATTTTCTCTCATTTTCTCACTAGCCAGAGCAATATCTAGGATGACCTTCAGGAAGGATGAGTGGCTAAGCCCCCCTCCTTCCTTGAGTAAGGGCATGGGTCAGGAACTGAGGCAAATGAAGGTTTCTCCTTATTTTCAACAGAAGGTATTAGCCGATATTTATGTTTTCCTAAAACTCTAGGTTTTAGATCCCTTGAGTCACGCGAATAGTCGATTACTTAGTAGCTTTCCGCTCATTGGATGCTTATTGCTAGATCCAGTGATGTTCGTTAGTTATCATTTATGAGTTATTGGAAGGTGAGTCAAGGAGACATGTTTTTACTATCTGAGACAATTAATGCTCAGTGAATGCCATTTTCAAAGGATAGTTATTGAGGGTTAAGTTTTATAAGCTAAACGGTCAGATTTGGGAAGTAACTATATGTTACTATCCCGATGTGAGAAGACCAGGAAACCCTCATTTGCCACGGGAACCTAAGCGGTGACCTAACACTTCAAAGAGTTTCTATTTTACATTTTTACTTCATTTTGTTTTAGTTTTCACCACAAAACTCCACTCTTTCTCCAACCCAATATTCAAACTACAATCACATAATGTAAAGCGATTATTAGTCATTTCTACGAAAGAAACTCATCCCCGTGGACGATCTTAGAAACATTGTACTGTAGTAGCTATGCTACGCCGATGCAGTGTTAGGTTATAAATTTTGTTTGATTTAGAACCTTGGCCCAGGTTTGAATGAATCGGGGAAGTCTCCTTCTTGCATTTCTCTTACTCATTTTCTCTCTTTCTCTCTGCCATCTATCTAATACTTGGATTTTTCTTCCTCTAAAAAGGCTTATTTATAGCTCCATGGGCCACCCTTGTGATATACCAAAATCAAAGGGTGCAGGCGACAACTCATCAACCCGTGGAATATTCGTAGTCGCCTTTCTATATATATTTTTTTTACAAATATACAATATTTTAAAAGAGTTTGATGTACAACTCTTTTACATTTTTACATGCCAAAATATATGAAAACTAGATTTTTCTAATATATTTTTACAAAATACTTCTTGAGCCACAACCAGGCCTTGCAGTATTCCGGCCTCTGGGCGTAGTCTTCTCGTGTACTTGAAGGGTGGTCCCACGGCCAAAGAGTGAGCAAAAACCAAGTAGATATATCTCCTACCAAGGCTACTCTCCACCTAAGAGCAACATGCAATGCTGATACATACAATCACACGCATTTAAGTACTTATACTGTGTACTGAATGCCACATGTCATGTCACGGTATGCCCCTCATGACTCAAAATCCAGTCCTCACCCTCACACTGCATATGCAAGTGTGAAAAATCATGAGAAAATCCCCCCTTAACCCTTTTTCTAAAAAAAAAAGCTTTTTGTTTTGTAATTCTAGACACATTGGGTACCCCCAATGCCTATTTATTTCCTTACCCGATCTTGTGTGTTATGCATTGTGGGCCCGCAGTTTCCAGGTTCTCTCCTTTGCGGGGCGCCCCGCTGCCCTTTACTCTTTTATTTTATGGGCTTTGCAAGACGAGTTTCATGTCGGCTCATATACCAGGTTTTCCGCCCAGGGGTGTCTATCTACTTGCTTAGCCCATTTACACCGCATTACTTTTCATGCCATACAAGCTTGTGAGCTAATTGGGACGTTGTCCTATTTTACTGAACTCACCATCGAACACTAAACACGATTTTGATTAACCATGTCTTCACGACATACATCGAACACCAACACAATGTCAATTTACCATGGTCGAACACCATACACAATGTCAACCCCAACCATGCACTCACACTCGACTCAATGTGATGTCCCATGCATAAATGCAATGCAAATGTCATTTCATGCCTACATGTACGCTATGTGTCACATGCAACATATCTATTACAGTACATGTCAAGTGTCATGGATAAATTATATTTAATACATATAATTATTTCCATTTTATCCTTATATATCCTGCCATTTCTGATCGTTATATGTTTATTCAGTTGTATTAACAATTGGGCAATTTCTGGTCTAAATCCAGGCCATTCTTGGCCTCGGAAATAATTTGGACTTAGTCCAGAAATTCCAACTTTTATCAATACCACACAAAACATCCAACACTAAATTCCCACACTCGGGCAATAGCGATACAAGCATTTCGAATATAAGCTAGGTTCAGAAACATAAGTTTCGAAAACCATAACAGACCATTCCTCAACTAGCCGTGACCCAGACTAATTTTTAGCCCATGGTTTGGCTGAGAAATTCATCTTATTAAAATATAGACCCAACAAGCTTTCTGTAGAGTCCAAGAACATGCGAATCAAAGTTCGAACGAGAAAGTTATGGTCGTTCGAAGTTGACGCGACCGATTCGCAAGGGTGTGCGGAAATTTGGGCACACCCCCCGTTTGTCATTCTGCTTTCGAGTTTGCGTACGAGGCACAATGTTTGTTGAATAGTCCTGAAACCCGGTGAAACTATCACCGCGACAATAACGAACCACATGCCGATTCATACGAAATGGGGCAAAGCGGGTTCAGGCCATTACGTGGCCCTTAATAAATAAAATAACCCGAGTAAGAGAAACCTACCTTTTTGGCATGATTCCGGGTTCTTCGCCGTCCGGGTCTGCTCACTATGTGACACTCCTTCCTTTTCCTCTTTCCTTTCCCTCTCTTCCTTTTCTTTTTTTTTCCCCTCTTTTCCTCTATCCCTTTCTTCCTCTTCTCTCTCTTTTTCTTTCTCTCTTTCTTTCCTTTCTTTCTCTTTCCCTCCTTTCCTCCCTTTCTTTTTTTCTCTCCGTTTTGCTCTCCACTTGTTGTGAAACCCCCCTATTTATAAAATTTCAAACCCTTAGCATGTTGACACATGGCTTGCGAGAGTGTCTGAACTTTTGATACGCCGAGTACGTGAAATTTCGACTATCTTGGAATCCAATGGGAAATTCATTTGGTACTTCAGATTCATAAGATGATTCCAAAGGTGAAATCTGTTTTTCATCCGAGATTTAAAAAATTCCCAGCTTTTTCCTCTAGGACTATTATAGCAAATTACTATTTTACCATTTTTCTGAAAAATTTAAATTTAAAATTTTCACGGGTTTTACAACCCCTTAGACTTTCACTTTTTGTTTGAATTATCTCTCCATTTGACACATGGCTATAAATGAGCCATTCCACCAAGTGTCATGTGTCCTTTACTCGCTGGTACCTCAGCGTGAAATTCGACATCTCGAATTCAACGAATTTGGGCAGAGTAGCCCCAGATTTCACGAGAAAATTCCAACGGTGAAGTCCGTTTTGTCATCCGAGATCTATAAAAATTCTAGGTTTTCAACCTAAAATTACCGTTTTACCATTTTTCAAAAATTGAATTTTCTGGTTTACACTTCCCTACCCTTCTACCACTTTTTCAATTTTTTTCTTTACGCAGTAAACTCATTCACTTACAATTTACAATTCTGACTCTTTTTTCCCCCTCTTTTACCTCCTCCACAGGCCCTAGTATATAAAAATATTTTATCTGAGACAAAAATAATCCACTTTAAATGTCTTTGCCTTTAGATTTATTTTAGTTTCTGGTTTGTGTTCTTTAGTACCGTATATTTTTCCTCGAATATCATTGACATAGTCAAGGAATTAACAACATAAATCAACAACATCACAGTTTTAACAACTTTAAACATTTATTTACCTGAAATTCATTCAATATAGATCTCGAACCTCTTGTGGCACCGCTTTCCACTTGTATCCATCTTGATGTAGTCTCTCCTGAAAGATACGGCATATATAAGATGACATCTCATGCGACTCAACAAAGCTACAATTATATAAATGTCTGAAGTATTAATTGAACATAAAGCGCTGCGTGGTCTCTTCACGACTACCATATAAATGCTTCTACGTCGGAATGCGAACTAGGTGTGTAGGGTATGTGGTTTAATGATTGAGGCCTAATCCTAGAGAGTGGGATTTTCAGGGTATCTCTATGGATGCTCCGCGAGAGCTAGACAAACTAGTCTGTGTGATAAGAGATGTAGATGTGCTTGGGCGAACAAATGTCGACGTGCTTGGGCTAATTGTTTCTATGCCAAGTGGTGTAGTAGTGGATGTAGATACTGCTGATGTAGAAGTAGTTGCTGAAGATGAAGAATGACCCTTTCATTGCCTCGTCCTCGACTATCCCTCATGGGTACACTTTCAGCACGACCTCGACCTCTCATACTGAATGAAAAAATTCAAAAAAGATGACAATCAACAATTGAACACTTATACTATAACATTATTATTTCTGACTACCTGCTTCATTCACTATCAATTTCATTCATATCATTTAAGTCGATTTCATCCTCATTAAAAAAAAGAAGTCAATTAACAATTGAACACTTGTCTTTATAACAATATTAAGCTCTGACTACTCTTTATTAAAATTTATCGGTTCATTCATATCATTTAAAATCCAATTAGTCCTTTAAATCAAATGAACTCTGTGTAATTCTTCTTGCTTGTAACCTTCCATCTATTATCTTCCTAGGTCACCTATTAGATCATTTAATGTCCTTTGTTGAGTCTTCTTGATGAATTTCAACATTATGGATTCCAATTAACTCCTCTTGAAATGGAGGAGGTCACAACAACTCCTCTTGGTTTGATTTTCAATATGACCCACTAATCAACTTTGTATTTTCGCAACTTTGCATTGTCATATCGTCTTCTATGGTTTATCTCAATATCATTTATATTTTTCAGTGGAACTCTTCCTTGCCCATATTGGGAGTAGGATCAGGCAATTGCACATGGCGAGAATTGTTAAACAGTGGCAGGATTAAGATGTTCACTTCCTTACTCTTAACTGACTAGGAGTTAAAGTTGGAGTACTCGTCGAGGGCAACACGTGGACACCAGAACCAGGAGCTTTCGTTGGAGATTCGAACGGAAAGTTCGGGAGGCCATGGGTTTTGAGCTTAGAGATTATTCAAAAGCTTAGGATCTTGGCTCTAAGGAGTTGAGAACCTTCCTACTCGGGTTTATTTTCCATCTAGGAGTCGTTTTGGTCTTGGTTGAGCCCTAGGGGCTGTTTGGATGGTGCTCTCAAGCACCAAAAGGAAAAAATGATTTTTTTTTTCTGGTTCTTTGCTAGGGTGTCCAGTTTTCAGGGTTGTTTTGAAGTTGATTTTAGGCTTAGTTTTGGACTGGTTTTGTGCCATGTTTATGGCTAATTTATGGTCTCAATTGGGGCGGGTTTGTCGCTGGTTGGAAGGGTTGTTTTTGAGATGAGTTTAGGTAAAAAAAATGCACATATCTGGGAGCTCAAGAAAGGTGCCTCGGGCATCTGTGCATGGAGTTCCACGTTGTAGTAGGTCCTTGTTCAAGTGAAGCCTCTAATTCAAGTGAAGCCTCCAACTTTGGATGACCATAACTTTCTCGTCCGAACTTTGATTCATAGGTTCTTGGACTCTATGAAAAGCTCTTTGAGTCTAGAACTCATCCATATATAGCTTAATGCAATTTGAGCTCATATTATGTCCGAAAATGACGAAATACAGTAGCCTTTGTTGTTATAGGTGTTGCAATGCTATTGATTTTCTGCATGGCTTGCAACTTGCATAACTCCTTCATTAGGACTCCAAATTTGGTGTTCTTAGACTCTATGGAAAGCTTCTTGAGTCTCGAATCTGGCCATATTCCTGTGAATGGCATTTTGTGCCCACATATTTGTTGAAAATTTGATTGTAGTACCAAGTGTGCAAATTGCTTGGTTGTGATGATATGCGCATTCTAATACATTGGGAATTGTATGTTGATTTTAGAAATTATATGCATGTTGATATAATTATCCATGAGGCTTAGGAAATGCATGAGTTTGTACATGATTGGGGCCATTGCATGAAAAACTGGTTGTAGGCTATTTGTGGACATGGTGTCACAATTCAGACCTGAGGATAAGGTAAGTCATTACTCGATTGAGATGACTTGTAAAGATGTCAATGTATGTAGTAACTAAGTATGTTGGCATGAATTGCATTTAATTAAAATTTATGTGTTCAGTGATATAAATGTCCAATTTATGCATGGGTTAATATGCATGAGTAGGCATATGTGCATATAGCACTCATTATATATGTAGCATGGTATGAATAGGCAGTGGCACATTTGCATTGCATTTCATATGCACGGGGACATCGCGTAAAATGGGTGGGTGTGCATGGTTGTTGTCATTCATCATTCTTGGTGAACGGGTGGTGGACCTGATACGTTGGACGACGTCCAATAGAGCTCCACGGTCTTCATGGTTGTAAATCAACACTGTGTATGGTGTTGATGGTGCAAGCTTGGTTTAGGGACAATGTCCTAAAGAGTCAAGTTGTTTCGGAGATTGTCCAATGTTTTTTATTTATAAAACAAAAAGCTTTTGTTTTGGATAAAGGACCATTGGTTGAAATACAAATGGTGAGTTTCTCACTCTGGGCATAAGCATATGTGAGTGAGTCGGGTTAGGACTCGGGTTTAAGAGGGAGTCAGTAAGGGCTTGGTACATGGGACATGTTGAGTTGCATCTCATTCATGACATGGGGTTTCCATTCTAGAGACGACATCTTCGAAGTGTTTATTTGTTGCATGACCATTGCATGTGCACTTAGGTGGGGAGTAGCCCTTGTAGGATTTTACTCTTGGGCATTGCTCACCCCATTGTGGGACCTTTCGGGTATGAGAATGTGTAGGAGGCAGGCTCACTAGTGATATTGAGGAAAGAAAGCTGGGATCGTGGCTTTGATTTACATTTTGTAAAATATGTATTAGAATGCTTAATTTTGATATATGTTTTGTATAAGAGTGATGTAATTTAAACTCTTATGGACTATGGTTTTATAGTCATGTTCTTATATGTTAGAGTATGGATAAATGGGCCTTACGTGGCCACTTTTACTCGTATGTGGACCCAGTGAGTTCGTTGTATAATATTAGGCCATGTTGCCATGTAATTGCACAGGTTGTATTTTGGGTAGAGCTTCCTGTACAAAGGAGACTCTACCCGATTTTCGTTAAATCATGGGTCCTTGAAAAGGAGACATGGTGGTGTGGTGTCGGGTTACCCGACATCCACGAAGTCTTCAGCAGGTGGCCCGGTTATCCAGCGAGACCCCACTTAAGGTTTTTAGTCACAGTTAAGCAATTGGAAAGTTAAAGATATTCCACTTCTACTACTTCTCTTAGTAGTATACCAATCGATAGCATTAGTATTCTCATTTTGCTATGATATATGACTGTTATTGACATTTTACTTGACACACCCCCACCCTCCACTAGCGGCGGGTGTCATAGTACCCTCCTGAAATCCCGACCCGTTACCTCTAACTTAGAAATTCATGAAACGAAAATAAGGTAATAAACTGTGAAAACTCCTATAAAAATTTTTCTTTTTCCAACTTATGATTTGGTAAAATCTCGGCAGCATATCAGCTGCATATAGGACATGTCCCAAATCCTGTATACACAATTTATAGTTTTCCTAATATGGCAACTAGCAATATCCTTTCAAAAGAGCCTCAGGCTCACACATTTCCTGAATACACTATGTACCTTATGTGTTTCCATTATACAAATTCAAAGTATTCCTTACATAATATTATTAATAACAGCATGGTTACAAATGTCAGGAGAATCCTAATCTGCTCCCGACACATCTAGAGTGCACATTACGGAAATAGTTTTAAAACAAATAATGACTATGAGCTCGGTGAGTGTATGCTATAAATCATTTTTTGTTTTTAGGAAAACATCTCAAAAGCGCAAAACTCTGCTACGAGATATTTTCAAACTTCAACGCTACTTTGCTTGCTTTGCTTTAAGTTTCTAAAACTTTTCTCAAATCTCTTACTTGCTTGCTTTACCTTGCCTTGCTGGTTATAAAACTTTTCTCAAATCTCTTGCTTTAAAGTTCCTAAAACTTTTTATAAACACGAGAGCCTAAGGCTCCAATAGTTTGCTAAAATCACCACGGGAGCACAGGGCTTAATGGCATTTAAATAAAGCGGGAGCTGGGCTCAGCCGTTTGCTTAAAACTCTTTCACGAATTGCAGGCTCAATGGTGCACCGATTGAATTTTCAAAGCGTATAAACATACTTATAAATCATGAGCCATTGGAGGTCTTTCACGCTGCGTACCACTAGTGAACACGGGGGCTGAGCATCGGCCAGGTGCTGGTGGATGGACTAGGTCGCTCACACAGGTGAAAGGGCTGGGCACACTTCACTTCACCTTTTCGGTAATGGTGGAATTTATTTGGTCTCTCACCATAATTTGGGTCCTTCGTTAACCCATGTAATCTATTGCTACCATGGTCTCCTTTAAATACCATGATGGCGACCTAAGTTTACCGACAGGGGCAAATCTAAAATGCATGTATGATATCCTAACACCACCGTGCACGTACGGAATACCTCTGACCGGTATGCTTGCTTAAAACTAGGGATTTTGGTTAGGCCTGTTTTCGAAATTCTTTTTTGCTTGCTTGCTTGCTTGCTCTTTGAAATATCGTTTGATTTAAAATGTTCTTGCTTATGCTGAAATATGGTTTGATTGAAACCATTGCTTGCTACTTTAAACTCATTCCTTGCTTTTAAAAGTATATGGTTGAATAAATCAAAACCGATTACTTATTTTCTTTTCCTACAGGTTTCAAATCAAACTGTTTTTACTTAAAATATGGTTTATAATCAAAACCATTAAATACCGATGTAAAACAATTTATAATATAACCACCTTTAGTATTTGAAAAAATAGGTTTAGAACACTCACCTTTGCTTACTAAATTTGGGGCACAACTCCCTGACTTTCCGCCTTTGCTTTTAGCCACACACACTCAAATGAATACGTGAACACGTGTCATATAGCATAGCATTATAACTGTATGTGAACCCTTCACTTGCGAATAGCCGTCGAGGCGACGAGTACATACGTTTTCGCCGAGGTTCGATCTTATTTGAACCTCTCTTAATCATTTAGTAAGGTTCCTATACTATTGGTGTACGAATTTAGGCTTAAATATGCAAAAACTACACAATCTAGGCATTTTGGACACTATGGTACCGGTACCACTCTAATCGGTACCGGTCTTGATTTAATTACATTGGGTATGCGTCTGGAAATGCGCGATATCGGTGCCGATTGGCTGTTAGGTGAATGCAGGTACCACCACTGTTTTAACTGCCGGTACCACTTCGGATTTTTGCCCAGCATTGCTTCTTTTTGCCCTCTTTGGTACCATTTCTCTTCATATAACTCTATTCGATAATATCGAGAACGACATGGAATTCATCGAAACGCCAACTCCATACTTGTGGTAGTGATGTTTGGACCCTCTCTCTAAGCCTGGTGAAAAATCTTTATGATTAATAAAGATTACAATTCCATACAAAACCATATAAATGAAGGATTCCATGTTTATTCTATACCAATTGGGGTTTCCACAACCTCGACAAATCTAGGGTTTGGGTGATCTCTTCCCACGAAATCCTGAACAAAGACACTAATCTCCATGGAAGACTAAATCAAAATACCCATGATTTCAAGATGAAAACATACCTTTTTCTCCTTCTCCTTCTTCTTCTTCCTTTTCTTCCTCCTCTTCCACTTTTTTTCTCCCTTCTTCTCTCTCTCAGTTTACTTTAGCAGTAAAGACAAATGTGATATTTGTTGTCTTGTTTTATATTCTAATCTTTCCTTTAATTACAAATAGATCCATGATCACTGTGTACGAAATCAACTTGTATTATTTATACTTTGGCATACTATCTTCTTTGATTATGCCCTTCATGTCCCATTTGATCCAATTTAAGTTTTACCCTTGTTCTAGTACAAAAATTCCGGGTTCATAATTTATCATTTCACAAATTCATCTCCAAAAAAACTATAATGTGACACTTGGTGCTCGTATTCGCCCCTACAGTTTCATGTAATGTACACTCTCTCGGGACAGGAAGTTACATTATACCTGTCGATTATTGTGACTTGTATCCATTTACAAAATAGCCATTATATATTTAATAGTTCCAGTGGACTTTTATGGGATCTTTTTATGAAGTTGTTATGGATACCGAGTTTGGATCTTACTGCTTGGAACAATAGGATATGAGTATTTACACATATTAATAATATTAATTTTAATTGATAAGGTGAGAAAAGAGGAAGCTTTACATCTTTTGAACGAGATAGCAAAATTATACTCAAGTTTAACATCAATTTCTATATTTGTTATGTTTGGATTTAGATGTTGCAACGTATCAGTGTAAATCCTATTGTTTGATAAAATTTTAGACATGTTAGGAAAAATATAATCGAGTTGTAAACATTATAATATATAGGAGATGTTTGACTCATAAAAAAATTAACCTGACATATGGTTGACTTCTTCACGGAGTTAAAGCGAAAATGTAGGAATGAGCTGCCTTATATTCTTGATGAGTCATAGGTCTCATTCTGGAACGACCAAGTGGTCTACCACTATATTTGAAAATTTATAGGTTTAAAGGATCATCCGATGGAATATAATCGCCACCACCTTCATAATTTTGAAGCACGGTCCTTGCTTTTGTTTGTACATGATCCTCGAAATCATATGAGCGAACAAGCGTGCTTCCTCGACTAGATATGCATTGCATGTCAGGCTTTCCATGTGCCTTATTACTTGATATTGAGACTTCAATTTCGAAGATACCTATAAAATGATATGCTAAGAAGGACACATGCACTAATTCAAGGTTATTGACCATTATGATTTACAAATTGGGTTTCAGCCCTCTCGAATGGATATATCCATCAATTTGCATTATTTTGCAATGCATGCCTCATAGGTAGAGAATAAACAAAACTTGGAGGCTTCTGCTTCAGTGATATCCTTCTACACAATAGCATGTAATGGTTCAAAGAACATGACAAACATTTCATTCAAACAACCTCATTCTCTTATTTATCCACATCTTCCATTTTAGACATGTAACCATTAGGAAATTTCATTTATTAACCAAATCAAACAACTCCTTCTTAACCTTATTGTCTAGGAATTCTTAGCAAGCCTTAGGGTATTTGGTTAAACAGCCAGTCAAGTTAGACCTCAGAAATGATAGGTAATGAGTTCTTGCCCTTGACTTAAGAGTGTCTTTTGTTTTACCATGTATATTTAACACCCTATTAAACAGTTGTCCGACATTCTTCTCAATGTGCATGACATCAGGTTGTGTTAAAATAAATTAGAGAACTCAATATGGAAAATCCCAAAATATATTTAGTTTTCTCCAACCGCGTGATTGACTAATCCCTGCATTAATGTCACCAGCTTGTCGACTTCGGTCACCTTCTTTAAACGCAGATGATCAATTATGCTTAGTATCTTTGAACTTGATCTAACTGGGTGTAGAAAATCATCACGGAGTTTTGTTTTTAGAAATGCACTCTTTAAGTCTAAATGGATGATTAAAGTTCCCGAGACTCTAGTTGTCGTAAGGGCCTTACTTCTCTATATAGTATGCTGGAATACGAGTCCTCCATACAATAAGGATAAATAGCAGATTCGATGTTAACCCATCAGTTAACATTGAATAAGAGCGGAAAATTATTAATAGTCCACATCAATCTGCTTTCATAGCGAAAATTTGATTTTGAGAAATATCAAATGCTTTAACTTGCAATCCCATAATAGATTCAACTCATGTATGTTGTTGTAAGTACACATCTAACTTGTCTTTAAGTTAGGGTTTGGAACAAGAATAGTTAAGAACATGGATGTATCCTTTATACATAAAGGTGGATTATTACTCATAGTGCAATAACAGGCATACAGTATTAATTTTAATTGGCCCAGGTTGAAACCCGTCTATCTGAAGTGAGATTTACATTTTCTAATTTCTATTCTGAATCCCAGAATTGAACATCATTGAAGTGATTTCAAGCAATAGAATCAGGAGGATGTTGCATTACATAATCCTTGACCGCATGATATGCCCCCTCATTTCATTAGCAGTGACTTTAGATGAATATAATCTGAGAAGTCGATCCTTCAAAGGAAAGTAATACATTTTCTTGAAGGGCACGTTGGTTTTCTTTCTCCATTTTCCATTAGTGTTGTCGATTTTCTTGAAACATGGATGGTCAAACTTATAGGGAGTCTTGTTCAAATCTTCCTGACAAATCATGCATCATTAGGGCCAATGATGTATCTTCTCGATAGATAAGCCTAAGCCCCGAACCATAAGCTGTTTCATAAAGCTTTCGGTGATAAGATTATTTTTTGTCTGACCTCTTTGTTAGTTTTGCAAATTCACATAAAATGCACGTCCATACAAATGGTGCTCGACCTTGATATTCAACATTTCTAGCCACCTTAATAATTGTGAATGATTTTCACACCGTACCACATAACAAATTGTAAAGCATCAAGCATATAATAAAATTGTTGGGCCATTTGATTAGAATTCTCCTCATATTCATAAATTTGATTAAAGGAATGACCAGTGGCATCTATAACCAATGTATGATAATCATTCATTCTAGTTAGAAGGATCGACAGTCATGTAATTATGCTCATATATCGTTTCGCATAACTTTGTACCTATTACCACAGATATTATGGTTTGAAACCATATCTCAACAAATAATTTCATTGTCTCCATGTCAAAAACTAACGATTCGACACTTAGATCTCCAACACGGACACTTTGTTTTTCTTAGTCCATACACTCTGAATGAGCTGAAAAATTCAAAATTTCTCAACCCCAAACAAACTCACAGTTAAAAGCCATCTATCAAATCTTTGTTTTATCCGGTTTCTATTCTCCTCATGATTGAGTAATGTAGGAACATGATATGATTAGGGGTGTAGCAGGAATCGAAGTTGATCGATACATGGCTCGAGCTGGAGATCAAATCCTTGCCGACAAGCGACATTTCAAATAGAGACAAGCGGTTACTAATAAAAAAGACCACTTTTGGTATACAAAGTTCGATGCAGTTATTGCTACTCAAAACTCAAACACCTAAAGAGATCTAAGAAGGGAATTGATTAAAAGTAGGAAAAACCAACTAAAAAGGAATTAGTCTCTTTATTTCTTCATTATTGTCTTCCTTTTGCTAAGTTACTTCAATACCTAGTAAGATAAGACAACCTTGACAAAACATAAATAAAAAGTGTATAAAAAAAAATTAAAGATTTTCATAAAGAGAATACATATTGAACTTTAATATCATAACATAAATATTGAGTATCACATGTTAATAAAGTTAACTACATAAGGAAATGAGATAAGAATAATCAATTATATTAGCGTGTGTGTTAACTTTAGCATTAACAACCAAATATATTGTCTGACAAAAATTCTTTTATAATAATTGAACCTATAAATGACTACAAAATGAGGGGTTTGTACAGTATATCCTCCTGATATGTATATAGTATTTTTATAGTTTATATTCCAATAAAACTTCTAACTAGTCCCTTGAGTTTGTACTTTGAAAATAAATAAACTCGTTTCTCGATACAAGAACAATTTAGAAGTATATAGCATTTTATTTTATTTTTTTTTTGGAAAAGATCAGCTAACTATTTAGATACAAAATGGTTTGCATTTCCTAATTCAAAAAGAAATTCTTATTTTTCAAAATTCATTTCCTAATTGCAAATATTTTATTGACTATTTCTGCAAATATTTTTTAATTTCACCATGGTCAACAATAGGAATTTATTAGAAGAAAATTTTGATTTTACCTAATGTAATAGAAGTTGAGCAAAGCAAGCAAAAATTCCTCTGCACGTGAACCAAAAAAAGCCTAAATTATAGCATTTGTTGCCCCTCCACCATCATCATACACAAATTTTCATAGCTCGAAGAAACCCTTGGTAAAACAAAACTTCGATTTGGAGTAAGACACATTCGTGAATGTGACGAGCAAATTGAACTTCTTCGTGAATGTGTGTCAGAAATGACTACATTAATTCGTGATAGGAAATTATGAAAATCTTTGAAATGTCTAATGAACTTTCTACGTCTTTTATATTTTTATAAATATACAAACTAGAATATCTTCTTTGACACCTTGTAAGTAATTATATATACTGCCATATATATATATATATATATATATATATATATATTGAAATTTATTATATAAAACCCGAGAAAATCCAAATTCTCTAAGAAATGG
The DNA here is from genome assembly GCA_016808115.1 of Tetrastigma voinierianum. Lineage (NCBI taxonomy): Eukaryota > Viridiplantae > Streptophyta > Magnoliopsida > Vitales > Vitaceae > Tetrastigma > Tetrastigma voinierianum. Next base: position 137,729 of record JAEQBH010003123.1, on the reverse strand, counting down.
TAAAATAGTAATTTTGGTCGAAAATCCGGAATTTTTCTAGATCTCAGATGGTTAAACGGAGTTCACCGTTGAAATCGTCTTGCAAAATCTAGCTACCATGTCAAATTTCATTGAATTATGTGACAGTCGGAATTTCACGTTTTTCAAGGCACCGAGGGTAGTGCGGGACACTTGGCACGTGATGAGTGGCTCATAGTGTGCCACGTGTCAAGTGCAGAAATAAGTCAAACAAAGAGCTCAAGTGAGACCCATAAGAGACATGTGACAACACATGATTGGGTGGAAATCCAAGGTGGATGGATAAGGAGATAAGGAAATCCAAGGAAGCCAATAAGGTGATGACAAGTGGCATGAGAGGACATCTCACTTGACCCATCTTGGACCTACCAGTGGGATGGGGAGAGAGGGGGAAAAGATGCAGAGAAAGAGAGAGCTTTAGAGAGGATCCTGCCTTATACAAGTTTCCCAAACGATCGGATGGGACGGTTTCGAGGCGGGCAAGAGGAAGGATTCATCCCGCGGAAAAGCCGCCGAGGCGGGATCGGGGAGTTTGACAAACTCAAGAGGTGGGGTTTCTCCTGCCAGCCAATCTTTGTCTAGAATATACGAATGGTTGGGGGGTTTGGGGCCGAAATGGCCTTGCACTTCATTTCAGATGGGGATTGAGTGTTGGAATTTTGGGGCTTTGTTTCTGGTCAGGCCAAGGATATAGAGCGGAGTCTTCGGTGGTTGGGGCTGAGCTCTTGTGTTGGTTTGGGCGGAGTTAGAGCAGTGTCATTTATTGATAGCCCATATTGTGTTGTCTTGTGTTATTGTTATCAGATGGATAACATGTTGGTTGTCTAATGTGAATTATGTTAGTATATGCGTGCATGATATATTAACATGAGTGGCATGAAAATGGCATATTGCATTTCATATGCACGGGGACACCATAGAATAGTACGTGTAAGTGCACCTTGACCACTATTTTGGAAGATTTATATCAAAGGGTTGACCAACAATTAGTTATCGAATTATAATACCTAATATATAAAAGGGTTATCCATAAAAAATATTTATGAATGTGTCATTAATTTATATTGGAGGAAAACATATATCTTTATTTTAACTTAGGTTTTCCATGCGTGAAATAAGTAATGAGGAGTGTGGGTGATGACTCGAGGCATAGGGTATAGCATGTAGACATTTGGTGGAATGTGCATAATTTACTTGAATGTGTGTGTAGTTTGCCATTGCATGCGCACTTAGGTGGGAAGTAAGCACATGTAGGAAAATTATTTGCGGCATTGCTCACTGTCTTGGAAAATAATTTGCACTTTCAGGTACGGAGGTGCATTGGACGACGAAGCTCATCTGAGACCTTAGTGACGAAGTAAAGGCCAAATTAGGCCTTGTTTTTTAATTGCTCAAGTACTGGGTGGCTCCAATTTGCTAATTGTAATTAAAGAACAAAGAGTTTTAATTAAACTCGTTTTGTGCTTCAGTATTATTTAAGCAAGTTTTCCAGGGTTCAATGGCCTTTGTAGTAATAAAGCTAATTTATATTTGATTTTAGGTATGTCGAAAAAAAAGGGTGCGAGGGAATCCAAATGGGGTGGAGCTCTTTTGTTTCTGGATTTTGTGTCATGACCTTTGCCGTTGTTATCCACGGCGGGAGGGATAGCGACTTTGTCGTGGCGGATATATTTACGCGCCACGACGGGACTCGCTGGCGTCACGGGGGCATGGCGGGGAGGCTGTCATGAAAGACCTCGCGGGTCCTCTATGGCGAAGGAACCTCCTTGGATCCTCGTCACGGCGAGTTGGCTCACCTGTGTTTATGGGGTTTTTGAGTGTCGCAGCCGGGCGTTGGTGTTTGGGGCTTTTGGTGTCGCGACATGACCTTTTGTGTCGCGATAGCAGCGCTTCAGTGTGAAACTAAAGTCTGTCGCGACAGGGTTGGCTCGTTTGGTGTCGCGACACAGTCTTTTGGTGTCACAGCGGGAACGGAGACCATGGCGGTGTAGCGACCAAGCGCCGCGGGATAGAGCTCATAGCATATGCGGCGAACCGCCTTGACAGCTTCTGCGACATAGTGTGCAAGCCTTGGCGTCCTATCACGAGCAACGGGGCGGTGTTGTCTTACGGCGCATTTGTCTTGTGTTCCGGAGAAGGTATTGGAACTACGATTGCTTTGCACTTTTCGCGAAACCTTTGCTCATTGGCCTTTATTGAAAAACAAAGTGCAAAATGACCCTTGAGTTTGGAAATATCCGCCATTGATAACTATTCTGTAAATCATTTTATGCAATGGCTATTTCAAAGTGACTCTACAAGAATGATGTAAGCCCAATAATAGATATTTTCATTGATGTCAAATGTGAGCAAGACCGTGGGGATAAAATGGTATAAGAGAAGCTAACAACCAAATATAATTCCTTTAAGGCTTAGGAATTTCCAATAGTTTGTTTAGAGTGGTACTAAACAGAACTACGCAAGATTCCACACAAATTAGGATAAGAATATATAATATAAATATTAAAGCATGTCTAAGGAGAGAAAGTACAAAATTCTGAATTTGCTCTTTCCACACATACCTTTTTCTTGCCTTTAAATCCTTACCCATGTCTTACGACAAAAATCCCTCTCCACTCTAAACCAATTACATCTTTTACTTCTCTCTGACCTGATTAAAGGCTATAGTTACAACTCCTTCCAGAAGCAACAAACCTGATTAAGAATAATCTCCTCCATACCAGTCTCAATATAAGTCAATTCTTCCATGAATTAAAACAATAGTCTAACCCTTATGACCTAATCTCCTAATATTTGACAAAAGATGCCTATAGCCATCTATTCCTACTTGATAATAATTAGATCAAGCTAAATCAACCCAAAATTGTGGCGCCCCTTGCAGAACTCTGAGCCCGTTTGGGGCGGATCTGAGCCGGTCAGGGATGCCACTGAAATCAATAATCTCAAAATCATATCTTTCTTGAGCGTTTTCAAAATTTGGGCAAGCCATAGCATTTAACATTTAAAAAATACATTTTTACAATGAAGGCATCATTTTTCAAAATGATTTAAATAGATGTTCGAGAGAGCAAAATTGTTTTTACAAAATAATATCAAAACAACATGAAATGAATGCACATGTAGACATACTCAAGGGAATTTCCTTCTTATGACTTGACGCTCTTCGATCTTGGGTCTACTTTCGATCACTATCTATCACTCGGTACACAACGCATTGGTAAAACAATACATAAGCATTTTCATGCTTAGTGGTTCTATAAATCCATTCTCGATTTCGGTTTAAATCCTGATTTCTGATTTAACAATTCAAAACTTTGTCATTATGGATGATCAGCTATTCTCATCTGATACTATACTTATTTTTATATATAATTAGTCATGGTTCATTGATCATCCCAAAAATACCTTTCATGTATTCAATATTTTATAATCTCAGGCTTGATTAAATTATGCTCACAAATTCGGTTCAATTCTGCTGAAATCAATTCGATTAAAAATTTCAATTCGGTTATCACGAGATCAATTGATTGTGTCGATCAATTCGGTTATGCCCTTAGCAATTTAACCTATGTCTTAAATATCTGAGATGTGAGTCACCTGACCGATTCCACGGCCCCAGGCTGCGGGCGGTATCAAATAGTTTATAACGATGCGGTCGTGTTTCTTGGCCAGTTATAAACAATCAAATAATAACACCTACGGAAATCGGCCCAGCTGTCGGGTAACATCAGCTACAATAGTTCGCGATGCGTTATTTGACCCCTATTGGTATACCAATCTATCCTTAATCACGAAATAAACGGTTAACATTCCTATTAAGGGCCTTTCAATCCTTTATAAGTAAAAGTATAGTACAATACATATAAACATGTAAATAGTTTATTTTCAATAATCATACAATTTTTATATCTGAAACATTTCACAATCACTTTTCTCAAATCAATTAAATCAATTCAATATGCTTTTAGAACAAACATGCAAAAACTTGAAACGAGGAATAGGAGTAGGTAGAACAAACCCAAAAATATTTGCACTTTGGTTCAATCCTTGGAATCTAATCTCAATTGTTTTATCATAAATCGGTCCACATTCGAAACCGTTAAAGAACAATATTATTCATGTGTACTGGTTTGGTTAGGATTGATTTTCGGAGTTTAATATGAGTACTAAATTCAATAGGATATATATAGATGATTCACCGGCTCAATGGGCTTTCCATGAAGTCGAAACACTGAATAGGAGTTCGGGCCGGAAGGTTATGACCTTAGAAGTCGGAGGTCATCTGTGATCAAATCTGACCCGACTAGCTGACGACCTGGATAGGCTTGATCCCCCCTCCTCAGTCAAACATATATTCTATCCTCCTCAGGCTGCTAAGAAAGTATTCTTGACTCAATGGGCTTTTCATATAGTCCAAGAACACCCGAAACGGAGTTCGGACGAAGAAGATATGACCTTCCGAAGTTGGAGGTCATGTGTAGTCAACCCTGACGAGTTGACCCGAAATGACGAGCTGACCTGTCCTGGAAGAGCTCAATCTAACACCTCAGTCTGACATCTAATATCCTTCTCAGGCATATTAATGTATTCTTAAACTCGTGTTTCCTGTGGTCGAGAACACCTAAATCGGAGTTGGCTGAAGGAGATGTGACCTTTTCAGTTTGAGGTCATGCGTAGTCAATTCTGACGAGGTTACCTGAACTGACGAGTTGAGATGACCTCGGTAAACTTGGTCTATCACCTCATTCTGACATCTACTAGACTACTCAGGCGCCTGGAATGTATTCTTGACTCAATGGGCTTTCCATAGAGTCGAGAACACTCAATTGAAGTTCAGCAGAAGGAGATATGACCTTAGAAGTTGGAGGTCGTCGTAGTCAATCACGACAGAGTTGAAGGCCTGGCGACAGAGTTGAGATGACCCGGTAAACTTGGTCTATCACGCGGTCTGACGTCTAATAGCTACGCCAGGCATATGAATGTATTCTTGACTCAATGGGATTTCCATGAGTCGAAGACACTAGATAGGTTCAAGCGAAGGAGATATATGACCTTAGAAGTTCGTTGGAGTCGTGCGTGAGTCGACCTTGACGAGTTGACTGGCCCGGCGGCGGCGCTATGCGGGGCGGCGAGCTCTGGGATGAGCTGCGAACTAAAGGCGAGTCTGCTGACCTACGCTGCATGGAGTCACGCCGACCTCTGGCGCATGGTCTGCCGACCTACGCGGCGACCTCTATATTGACCTTTCACCCGCTCTTGTTCGGAGTAAAGAACGCCAACTTAGTCAGGGTTCGAATTAGGGAGATTCAGCCCCAACATCAGTTCACTGATGTGGCTACAATTTACCAGAAGGACCCACTACCAAATTCCCTTTATTTCTTACCCAAAAATCAGCTCTAAGGTCCGGCTAATGCGCCTCTGCACAATGTGGCGACTTAAGCGGTTTAAAATGCAATAAGCTTCATTCCCTAAAAGGTAACCACCCAATAACCCTTAGGGTAGAAAAGGACCAAGTAGGAGAAGACCTACCTCATGGATTTTGTCGAAACTCTCCGATTCCAGTCTCTACTTGTAGCCCTTGTCATTAGGAAGGACTTTCCCTCTTGCTGCACAGGGACCCCTGTAAATTAGATCGTGAAAAATCTGAAAGGTGGAAGCCTCTCTCTCTACTCTCCCTTTTCTTTGTTTCCCTTTCTTATGGATCAACTCCTAATCGTACTTTAAACAGAGGAAGCTTCCTCCTCTCTCATGCACCACATGTCTCATGATTTTTCTTCTTTTTTTCTTTATTTTATTTATTTTATTTTTTTATATTTAGGTCCCTCCATTTCTCTATTATTCTTCATTTAAGTCTCCTATTTTCACTTAGACATATAAACTTATTTACAATTGACCCTTAGGTCCCCATTTTACAATTTCCATATTTTATCTTTTTCACTTGGGTTTATTTCTGGAATCAATAATCATTTAATCAATATTCTGTCAAAATTTCGGAAAAATACCTGAGTTGACTCAAATATCTGGAATATATAATAATTTTATTGCATAAAAATTCTAGGGTATTTTTGGGGCGTTACAACTCCTCCCCATAAAAAATTTAGGTCCCTCGAAATTACCTTAGTCGAAGCAGTTGCGGATCTTTGGCTGCTGGCATCGTTTCCTCGCACTTTCCCCAGTGGCTTCCTCGAGTCTTATGGTTTCTCCCGGCACTTTGACTAAGCGGAATCTTCTTGTTCATGAATTCTTTCCTGTGAGCCAAGATCTCCATGGCTCTTCTTCATATGTCAAATGCGGTCTCGGCTCAATTGTCTCAGAAGAGACTACATGTGACAGTGCATTCGGTACCTCGTATGGACCACGTAGGCCAGTATGGATCTTTTCTAAGTCGGAGGGTAATGCTAATCATATAACCTTGGACCCTTTTCAATCCTTCACTTGGGGGCCCGGTAAATCTGAGCTCGACTTGCCTTTTTCTCGAAATCTCATCACCTTCTTCAAGGTGATACTTTCAAAACCTTTTCGCCAGGTCTCATATCGAATATTTTCTTTTCCTTCATGGCATCTTGATTTCTGTCTATGGTGGCACCTTCAATCTACTCTCATCATTTCACTATTCTTCATTCTCTTGTATCAAGTCGGAATGATCACTTTCTTTTCACTCCAATTAGTCAACCTGATAAGGTGAATTTACATTTCTCCCATATAAAGCCTCATAAGGCGCCATTCCAATCACCCAGTTGAGGCTGGTTGTTGTACACAAATTCAACTAACAATGTGTTGATCCCGACTACCCTCGGTCGAGTCACCTGACTCAACATATCTTAGAATGCGGATCACTCTCTGGATTGTCATGGTTTGTGGGTGGAGCGTGCGGGAATTAGTCGGAAGGTGCCCAGACCTCTTCTGATTTTCCCCAAAATCTGAGTAAACCTGGGATCTCGGTCTGAAATAATGGATATAGGAATCCCCATGTAGCCAGAGGCCCCATTTCCTTGATATCGACTCTCTTGGCTTGTCAAGTAGATAATTAGTTCTCTTATTAGAAAGTGGTGACTTGGTCGATCGATCTATACGACTAGTGAGTCATGCCTTCTCCACATCGATGGTAACCCGAGCCACAAAATCCATGGTGATTGGAGTCCGGGTTTCCCTCCGTTATTCCTAATGAGAACATGATAATCCAGGAAGAACTTGATGCTTTGCCTTTACTCTTTGACACACCAAACATGGCTACAAATTCGACACATCTCTTTTCATCCGGGACCACGAACAAGCATTTTAAATCTGTTCATCTTTTATTGCTCACAGGGATGGATAGCAAAAGATCCCTTATCGTGCCTCTTCAGTATGGATTCCCTCAATCATTACAGTAAAATTTTTATGCGATCCTTATAATACAAAACTCCGTTTTTACGTTCACTGTGAACTCGGTTTCTTTACCATTTCAATCCCGATTTATCATTAGCGACAATTTTCTCATCTTTCTTTTGTGCCTCTAGCACTCGATTCAACAAACTCGGTCTTGCTATCACTTCTGCCACTACAGTACCATTGTCTGATAATGACAAATGGGCATTCAACGCTTGAAGCGTTTGTATTGACTTTCTACTCAAAGCGTCGTACCCCATTGGCCTTTCAGTGATAATCAATCCTGCAGTCATAATCTTTATCGGAGTTCCATCCATCTCAGTTTGTCTCCAGACAAAGCTCTCCTTTGTGAGGCGAAATACTTAAAGACTCTTATGATCGATGTGAATGAGCGCCTCTCCATACAAATAATGTCCAAATTTTCGGGCGCAAATACAATATCGACTAAATTCAAAATCATGATTGGATGTTCTTTCATGCGGCTTCAGTCTTGAAGCATATTTCACTACCCTCTGCGTTAGGACACATCCGGAGTCCGTTTAAGCGACGCATCACTAAAAATCACATATTCTCTAGCGGTCGGTTGAGTAAACGAGAGCCTCGGTTAAGAATGTTTTCAACATCAAAACTTCTTTGACATTTTTCACTCCATTCATGCTACATTTTAAAACAATCGTCATGAGCGCAATCGAAAACCCCTTAACGAATATTACGCGGTATCACCGCTGGTCCTAGGAAACTACGCATACATCAGCATTTCTAGGTGGCTAATCCATGACCGCTTCTATTTTCTTTGGATCTACTCGATTCCTTCTTCGATACTATGTGCCCGAGAAAGGACACTTCATTCTTCCAAAACTCACACTTGCCGGGTTTGCATACAGGCACTCTTTTCTCAAAGTCTCTATATACTCTAAGGTGTGTGTCATGACTTTCGATCTTTTGAATACAAGAATGTTGTCACAACTTGGAATCGGTCGGAGCCCGATTAGAATCGAGCGGGGTTTCGGTGCGAGAACCATATCTTGTGACTTCTTACACATTTTTTTCTTTTTTTTGCTCGAACAATATTTTCTGGCTCCAACAATCATTTACATTTTACTAATAGACTACCAGGAATTGGTATCCATTAAAGTTTATACCATATACTAAGTCCCATTTACTTATACAAATTCATATCTAAAATAAACATCGAAGATCTGCAGACAGTCTTGGTGAGCACCTATCTACGAGATGGCTATTCTTGGTGTGGAATGTCACATCCTCCTCTCCTCTTAGGTACCTACGGATTGAACACCGTGCTAAGCTTTACGCTTAGTGGGAACATATAGACGATGACCAATAACAGTAATCGCCATCACTATCTTTTTACTTTACTTATGCATATATCTGAAGTCTGTTCTTATGTGATTTCTAACTCATCTCATTTTATACATGTAGATTTTGCCTTTTCGATTCCATATCATTATCTTAATCTGTTATTACTTCCATGTATCATGTCTTTTACAAGTTTTCAATTCATATCTTCTACATGTATATCATATTAGATCATATTCAAAACAAACTTATACTTATACAATGGTAAATCGAAACATATCAAGTCATATTAAATACATATTAGATTGATGGACTAATACCAATTCATATTAGACTCTTATCATTATCATAAATGAAGCCATTAATCAACTCCTTTAGAAATTACATTTACATTGATGCGGGATGCCCGGATTAAATCCCTTTTAGTTTTCATTTTATTAATTTTCATTTTTAAAGTGTGTGACCCGAATCCCCTATGACCTTATTGGCGGATCCAAGTTTGGAGACCGGTTACTCGGCGTTTTCAATCAAAAACATTTATTTAGTCTTATTAAAAATTTTTCTTTTTTCACAAGTGTCGCGACCCGAATCCCCAAACTTGGCCAGGTTGGATCAAGCTGGGCAGTTTCTCCGACATTTTCAATTATCTTTCCAAAACATTTGTTTATGTTATTCCATTTAGACTTTTAATTAAGTAGCACTTTCGAACTGTCCATAAGCACTTATAATTTAAAGACCATAACATTTACAATTCAACCAAATGCATTTACAAGGCCAATTTTTATGGTGTAATGTAAAGATACTTAAACAATAATTTTTAATGTTCATTTTTAAACATCGGTTTGTGATTTCACATATAGCTATAGAAATTAGGCATTCACGGCAGGGATTATGGGAATCTGCCTGCGTCATTCGGTATCAATGTGATTTCACACTCGAGTTATTACCGTCTCACATATGGCTAAAGTCGGCATTCCGCATTGATTCACTTGGGGAATCCTGCCACATTTGTCATTCATTGGCAATGTGATTTCTCAGTCTCAATTATTATCGTCTCACATATGGCTATAGAAATTCGACGATCCACGACAAATTCACTTAGGAATCACATACGTTTGTCATTCATTAGCAATGTGATTTCCTACATTCCAGTGTCACTAGTCTCACATATGGCTATGAAGTCGGCATTCACGTGATTCACTTGGGAATCACATACATTTTGTCATTCACTAGCCCGATGTGATTTCGCATTCAATTATTATAGTCTCACATGGCTATAGAAATTAAACATTCCGATGGGTTATGGGGAATCCTGCCACATTTTGTCATTCATTAGCGATGTGATTTCGTGAACAAATACGGTTACCTTAATGACGAATTAGGTTGGTGAATCCAGTCGTAACTTCGGTCATTCAATGATACATTTCAAAATCGAAATTTACTTTTATGCGATAATTTAAACATATCGTTCAAATACGCTTTTTTACCTTTCGCATTATTGAAGAAGACCATTTCGAATAACAATCATTCAAATCAATATATATATACTTATATATATATATATATATATATATATATATATATATATATATAATTTTACAATTACTTGAAATTTCATAATCGATCTACAATAATTTGTCTTCATATCATTTATGTGCCAATGAAACATTTCAAATAATAATCATTCAAATCAATATATATATATATATATATATATATATATATATATATATATATATATATATATATATATATATATATATTTCACAATTAGCATTCATAACCGATCATAAAATCACATTTCAATTTCAATATCACTTTCATTATTATCTTTCCAAGATATACTCAATCTATATACACATTTCATATACTCATTTACGTATACTCGTTTATATACTCGTTCGCGTATACTCATTCATGTATACTCATTTATATATTCACTCACGTATACTCATTCCTATACTCATTCATGTGTACTCATTCATATACCCATTTACGTATACTCGTTTCATTTGTTATCATTTTAAGTTATGATAATAATATTATATCCTTAACCACATTAATAATGTTCATGACATATTTTCGCATGTTAATCATATTTCCAATTCGTTTTCATTTCATTTTCCATAATCATTTTCATGTTTCATGAACACATCTTTACATTTTCATTTTCTACATTTCCTTGTTTCATGCCTATTACATATGGCATACCTTATTCTTGCAGTATTATGATGTATGTGGGAATCACCTCATTCAATATTCTTAATCCTCTATGTATCTACTTTACTTAGGAAGTGTAATCAATCCAATCGGATCATCAAACTAAAGTTATGGCATTTTTTCATGCACCATACTAGTCGGTTACGGATTACACTAGAGCAGTTCGTATTACTAATTTTTCCGGGATCCTAACTTCATGTTTGACTCTATTTCATTGTATTCTTTTAAAGATAAGGTGCTAAGGGTTATATTCCAACTGGAATCACCCAATTCGAACATAGAAACTCAAGTTCACGTCAAAAACAACGGACTACTCTATGTTTTAAGTAGCTGGAGACCCAGAATTTGGCTTGCACATGGCACACTTTGGAGTGAATTTTTAGGCCACTTAGGATCAGAATTTGGTGATACTATTATTTAAGTTTTGTTCTCCTTGAAGTCTATTTGCGTAGCCACTTGAATCCACTCAAATCACATTATAAGAAATGAGCAAGTTATGGCCAAAATACGAAAACTAGTCGGCGGGAGACGAGCAGGGTGTGCCCAGATTTTTAATGTACCGGTACACTTTGGCTTACATTAGGGTGTACCGGTACACTCATTTCATTCCTCTTTCACGGTACACCTTCAAAATTTTGCCTTAAAATGTATTTTCTCCATTTTTTCCATATTTTGCTACCCCGAATCAACTCTATACTTCATAAACACTTCAAGATTGCTTCAATTCTATCAAGTCTACTTTTCTCAATTCTTCTTTCAATACTTCTCTTATTTCAAAATCCCTTCATGACCTCTCAAACCCACTCTAATATAGGGTTCATAGATCCATACATAACCTAACATGTAGAATAGTTAGGGTTTATTCTAAACCCTAACTCAATTACTTGCCATTGAACTATGAATCCAACCTGAAGGGAGGGATTTCATATGTTTCTTGTTCCTATTCAAAAGTTTTACCAAGCTTACTTTCCATAATTTTAGTTAGATGAAACCCTAGCAAAACCCAGTTTGGGGACAAGCATTAATCATGAAAACACTGGAAAGTCACCACATAATCTCCATAAGAATCCACTTAGTAAGGTCATGTACCATACGAAGTCGACATCCATACCTTGTTGGCTTGATCTTGGCTCCTCCATCTTGTTCCCTCTTCCCTCTTCTCTTCTGCTCCTCCTTCCACAATTTTTCCTCCTTCAAATGAGACCAACTTTGGTCTTTTTTTAAAACCCATGTTTGTTAAGGCCATCTTGGCCTCCAAATAAAACCCATTTTGAGTTAACTTTCTTTATTTACTTTTAAGCCCATAACTTCTTCTATTTATAATTAAATTTTCCTTTATTTCATTTTGGCCTCAAATCTTCTTAATCCATGTCTTTTTTGGCTCCCTTTTTGGACAAATTACAATTTTGTCCTTAAGTTTTGTAAACTTTCCGTCTCTCGTTCCGTGGTTCGCATTTAACTCGAAACAATCAAATTATACTTACAAAATACCTATTAAGTCGAAAACTCTTGGGTATGTTCGAGGTGTCGCGAATGTCGTCTATGAACACTCGTTGATCCACATACGATTGGAAAACCACGATTCATTAGGTCCATGAAGCCGCTAGAGCATTTGATCGTCAAACGGCATTACAAGGAACTCATAATGTCCATATAGTCCTAAGCAGTCTTATGCACATCTGGCATCTTTAATTCTCAAGCTGATGGTACCAGGATGCATGAATTCAATCTTTGAAAGATACTTGCACCTTTTAATTGGTTAAACAAATCGTAATTAGGTAGGATACTTATTCTTACCGTTAACACATTCAATTTAATACGTAATCAATACATAAGCCAAAGTGTACCATCTTTATTTTAAAAAGCCGCAGGAGCTCCCCATGGTGATACACTCAGTCACAATGACCCTTTTCTAAGTAATTCTTGCAATTGCAATTTCCAATTCCTTTAGCTCAGTGGAGCCATTACGTGGGGTACTGTGGATCTTAGGTGTGGCAAGCGGTACAACGTCAATAGCAAACTTCCAGTCTCACATGTGGGGAGGCGATCCACGAGTAACTCTTCCCGAAACACGTCAGAAAAGTCGCTAACGGTAGGGATATCGGATGCACCTTTAGGCCTTGCCTTTCTGGTATCCAATCACATAAGCGAGTGGAGAGCTGCATCCTTTCCGCTGCCCATTGTTCTAGCGGTGGGCTGCGGGATGTCGATAGATAGGTGATTTGACCTCTCAGATGAAAGTTACGCCGTGCTAAACCGGTGTCCTTGAGTCACTCTTTTCATTTACGATCGACTATCGCTGCATTAATCGGGACAACAGTCCATTCGATATTACATCGAGCTCACGAAGGGATAACTCGATTAAATCTCCCAAATTCTACTCTCGTATTTTGATGGAGACTTGATCTCTATACACTTTGTTCCTGATAACACTATGCTAGAAGCGGGTTCATCACGAACACTATTCGGTTTCACTCTTCGGTGGAATTACCCAGTTAGATCTATATTAATTTTATATAGATGGTTTAATACAATTACAATCAATGCATGCACAATATTTATCAAGATAGTGAAATCATGAATTATCACATCACGGAGCATCGGGTATCTTCAACTGTAGTTCATTCGTATGCCATTTGGAGCCGACCATCTTGCCTACCCAAAGTTTGTGTCCACTTGTCTCGAACCTTTCGGTGATGCAACACTCTTGTTGCCTTTTGTAACACTAAAGGCTGTACCCCCCCGATCTGTGGTGCAACAAATGAGCGAGCTCTAGAATGATCTCTTGCTCGATATAACTTTGGATCCACAAATCAAACAAACTTCCTATAAGTCTTAACATTCTCCTTTGTGATTTCTCCACGATGGGACGATGGGGAGACAATATCCTCTAGAAGGACCTCCTAGTGTACTCGCAACTGATGGTGTTGGTAGAGTAGTAATTCCCTCTCAGAGTAACTGTGCTATAGAAATTTGGTGGAACTCTAATGAATCCCCTTAATTTCTTCCTTATTGTTGTTGCGAATTTGGGTGACACAGATTTTCTTTGTATCTTTTATCATTTTCCTCTTTATCTTTCTTTACTCTTTCCACATTCAATGCACATGTCTTACTAATTTTGGGAGAAATCCTCATGGAAAAATGAAAAAATGACATGGGCTCGAATATATTCGTGTAGATCTTAGACCATCGCCACTTTGCTTCCTCACTCTGAAGTATCTGGGGGCATACTTGCTGCCAAATATGAATTCTCTTTTGATATTAGGTCATCATTCAATCTCTTTGCTTGATTATGAAACTCCGAGTCTCATAATTTATTCGGATAAATGCAACCCACATAATTCTTCTTGAAGTCATCGAAGAACTCCCATGTAACTCGATGATCACGGTCACAGTCACGGAAACCCACCAGCGATAAGCCTCATCACAGTAATGGTCGTACGTTCTAACTTCTCTTGTTTGTGCAATGCATTTGCCACGAGCATTAGCGCTCGATTCTCTCCAGGCCAATTTTTACGCGCCATAGAGGCTCATCCTCTTTCTTTCCCATAAAATCTACAGGTCAGTACCTTGCCATTCTCTCAATGGCTGATCGCTTTGGAGCAATTGTTGTTGCAGGCTCTTTGCAATGCTGAACTAGGCTGGCGGAGATACCATGGTACCTCCACCGCCACTTGTTACCAGTTCATTCGATAATTGGGCATGGGATGCGCCTTCCACTAACGAGCTATTTGGTGAGTCCTGGTCATCCTCGACGAAGAGCCCGAGCGAATCCATTCTTATCTATTAAGACCCGTAGAGATCCCTTGTCAGTCATGTCATCCCTTAATGTACAAATGATACATGTTATACACATTCAAATCATTTACAAAAATTTTCAAAATCATTTGCAAACAATTTCAAAATCATTTTGTGAAACAGCCTAAACTGGGCTCTGCGATACCAATAAGGATTGTGGCGCCCCTTACGGACAGGCCCGTTTGGGGCGGGATCGAATCGAGTGGAGTTCACTAAAATCAGCTTAATCCACTTTCAGGAAATCATATCTTTCTTGGAAGCATTTTCAAAATTGGGGCAAGCCCATAAACGGCTTTAACATTCAACAAAATACATTTTACAATGAAGGCATCGACCTTTTCAAAATGATTTACAAAATAGATGTTGAAACAAATTGTTTTTACAAAATAATATTAATATCAGACAACATGAAATGGATGCACGTAATGGAGCATACTTTCGAGAATTTCCTTCTTACAAACTCGACGCTCCACCGATCTTAGGTCCGCTTTCAATCACTATATCACTTTCGGTACTGTGCATTGAAGTACAGCAATAAAATTAAGCATTTTCATGCTTAGTAGTTGTAAAATCATTCTCAGTTCGGTTTAAATCACATTATGCAATTTAACAATTCAAAACTTGCAAATCATTATGGATGATGATACTAAATACGATACATATACTTTTATATATAATTAGTCATGGTTCATTGATCATCCCGAAAATACACTTTCATATTCAATATTTCGCAATCTCAGGCAATTCAATTATGCTCACAAATTCGAGTTCTGTTTAGTTCGATTGCGCAAATCCAATTCGATTCGGTTATACGGGTCGATTCGGTTATGTCAATCAATTCGGTTATGCCTTAATGAATTTAACTATGTCTTCGATATCTGAGGATGTGAAGTCATAGACATGGTCCGTGTTGCAGGCGTATCAAATGGTTTTATAACATGATGCGGTCCGTGGTTCTTGGCCCGGTTATAAACAATGTCAAATAGTGAACAACTACCTATCACGGTCCTTTGAATCTAGCGATCGGAGTGACACATCAATACAATAGTTAGCGGTCTTGCTATTTGACCCTATTGGTATACCAATCCTATCCTTAATGCGAAATAAGCGGTTAACATTCTATTAAGGTAGTTCCATCTTTCATAGTAAAGTATGGTCTATTAACTATAAACCTTATAAATAGTTTATTTTTTCAATAATCTTACATTTTATATGCAAACATTTCACAATCACTTTTCTCAAATCAATTAAATCCAATTCAATATGCTTTTTAGAACAAACATGCAAGAAACTTGAAGCGAGGAATGGAGTAGTGGAACAAACCAATCTTTGCACTTTGATTCGATCCTTGGATCTAAATCTCGATTTGGCTTTTCCTCTCGTCGGTCCTATTCAAAACCGATACAGAACAATATTATTCATGTGTACTAGTAGATTTGGTTGGGATTGATTTTTCAGAGTTTAATATGAGTTCCAAATTCAATAGGATATATATAGATGGATTCTTGACTCAATGGGCTTTCCATGAGTCAAGAACACACAATCCCGGAGTTCGGACGAAGGAGTTATGACCTTAGAGTCGGAGGGTCATACCTTGATCAAATCTGACCCGGCGAGCTGACCTGACCTGGATGAGCTTGATCTATCACCTTGGTCAAACATATTCTATCCTCCTCAAGCATATGAAAGTATTCTTGACTCAATGGGCTTTCCATAGAGTTTAAAGACACCGAACGAGTTAGGACGAAGAAGATATGACCCAACTAGAGTTGGAGGTCATGCGTAGTCAACACGACGAGTTGACCGTGACGGTGACTTGTCCTGGACAGGCTCAATCTAACACCTTCGGTCACGAGCATATAATATCCCTCCCTCCATACATATGAATGTATTCTTGACTCCATGGGCTTTCCATAAGTCTAGAGAACACTAAATCGGAGTTCAAGCAGGAGATATGACCTTAGAAGTTGGAGGTCATAACGTGATCAACCCGACAAGTTGACCTGGCCAGCGAGTTGAGATTTTCGGTAAACTTGGTCTATCACCTGAGTCCCTGACATCTAATATCCACCTCAGGCATATTAGTATTCTTGACTCAATGGATTCCATAGGAGTCCAAGAACACCTAAATCGGAGTTCAAACAAAGGAGATATGACCTTTCGAAGTTGGAGGTCATGCGTAGTCAACCCTGACGAGTTGACCTGAACTAACGAGTTGAGATGACCTCTGTAAACTTGGTCTATCACCTTGGTCTGACATCTACTTTTTTTTTTTTTTAAGCTGCCAGGCATGAATGTATTCTTGACTCAATGGGCTTTCCATAGAGTCGAACACTCGAATCGGGTTCAAGCGAAGGAGATATGACAGCCAGTTAGGTCATGCGTAGTCAATCGACGAGTTGACACAGGCGGCGAGTTGAGATGACCTCGATAACGGTATATCACCTCGATTACAACATAATAAGCCTACTCAGGCATATTAATGTATTCTTGACTCAATGGGCTTTCCATGGAGTCCAAGAACACTCGAATTGGAGTTCAAACGAAGGAGATATGACCTTCCGAAGTTGGAGGTCATGCGTAGTCAACCCTGACGAGTTGACTGGCCCAGCGAGGCGACACATCTGGACGAGTGAGCTCTGGGGCGAATGCACTGAGCCTCTTTGCATGAAGATGCACTTGCCGACCTCTGCTTTGCAGGGACGTCTGCCGACCTCTAACGCATGGTCTGCAAGACCTCTGCTGCGTAATTCTGCCAGGCCACCGCAACGACCTCCTATGGTGACCTTTCACCCGCTTCTTGTTCAGGTAAAGGCCATAACTTAGTCCAGATTCGAATTGAGAAATTCAAAAGCCTAATATCAAGTTCACTGATGTGGCTAGAATTTACCATAAGGACCCACTACCAAATTCCTTTTATTTCTTACCCAAAAATCAGCTCTAAGGTCTGGCTAATGCGCACTACGATGTGCGAAGCTTCCATGGTTTAAATTCAACCAACCATTCCTAAGGAAGGTAACCATGATAACCCTTAGGGTAGAAAATGATCAGTAGGAAGACCTACCTCATGGATTTTGTCGAAACTCTCAGATTCAGGTCTCTACTTGTAGCTCTCTTGTCACTACGGAAGGACTTTCCCTCTTGCTTCACCTCCCAGACCTATGGTCCGATCGTCGAAAATCTAGAGAGAAGGTATTGAAGCCTCTCTCTATCCACAACTCTCACTTTTCTCTGTTTTCCTTTTCTTATGGATCACTCCCTATTCGTACTTTAAACAAGAGGAAGCTTCCTCCCTCCTCACCATGTCATAATCACTCTCCTTGATTTTTTCTTCTTTTTCTTTATTTTATTTTATTTTATTTTTTTATATTTAGGTTCCTCCATTTCTCTATTATTCTTCATTTAAGTCTCCTATTTTCATAGACATATAAACTTATTTACAATTGACCCTTAGGTCCCCATTTCATTCACTCTTTTCTCTTTTTCCTTGGGTTTTATTCACGGAATCGATAATCATTTAATCAATGTTCATCCTTATTTGGAAAAACACCAATTAGCTCTGATATAGAATATATAATAATTTTTAATTATAAATTCTAGGGTATTTTTGAAGCGTTCTGAAAATGACTATGGTACAGTTTACGCTGACTTTTTATTTAGGTCCGTTGACCCGCAGTCAACCTGCAGCCCGGTGGTCTCATGCGCCAGAGACCCATACGTGAAATAAAAATGGCCACATTGGCCTACACATCACTCGTTCAAAATATATCAATTATATTACAATAGTTTCAAGAGTTGTTACATCGCTTTTAGCCACAAACATGTTTTGATTGTAATATTTCATACATATTTTACAAAAAAGCGTGTCAAAAGAAGCCACATGTTAGCTTTGTTCTCAAGCAGAGGCCTCTAATGAGGCGTCGTCTTCCAGAACACTCCACATTACAAAAAAGAGGGGATCCGACAGGGTGAGCAATGCCGATGGTGATATTTCTGCGTAGGTTACTCACGAAGCTAAAATGCACATGCAATGGTACAACACGAACATCCACATTCCATACAATTTATAATTCGCATATGGAATGATCTATATCATGCATGAAATGTTTTCCGTGCCCATACCAGTCACCCATACGACTCCCTCACGAGCCTATGCCAAGTGTGAGGGTGCATCCTTGGTAATGCCAATGACACTTTCGGCTTCTCGAACCTTTTCTTGACTCACCAACACCGAGGCAATTTGCCAATGGGTAACCATCCGAAGTCAATCCATTTACTTCATCCACTCCAACTCTAGGTCTAAGTGAACATGACGTGTTTCCCATGAAACAGCAGAACTTTTTTTCGGATTACACGCGAGGTCCTCGCGCCCATGCAGAACTTTTCAGGATAGTGCAGTAGATTCTCTGCTTTAGTGCAAAACCTTTTCGGATAGTATCACGGGTCTTTTACACCCATCTTGGGACCTTTGGACCATACCCGCAGTCCTCGAACACCCGTTCTAAGGCATGACACACATTAATTATTTCTCATTTTATAATTTGAACTATGAGTCTTTGTGGACTTAATTTGAGACAAACTCAACCCACATTCACGAGAGAGGTGAATAACCATCTGTGCACCACCGATGATGTCGAGTCTTGTGAATGCGATGATGCTAGTCATATAAATAATTCCACATGGTTTAAATACTTTAGGTATATTCGTATAATTCAACCACTCATGTTAACACATCAATTTAGCATGCATTAACACATCATTTTTCATACAATCCATGTCATCCAATTCAAGCAAATTCACATGGACATTTTCGGTCCAACAAGCAAATCGGGACCATTTTTAACAGTCCCACATCAATCCGTGATGTTCTTTTTCTTTTCATTTTATTCCCTTTTTGTCTTCTTCATTTGACTTTAGGGACCACTTGACACGTGGCAATATGGCTTCCATTTATCTCTTATCATACCATTATTCGTGTAGCGTGTGTCGCGTGGATCGTGTCGTGGCCCTTGTCCACGTCCTGCTTCTCATATCATGTCTTCTCCTGGTAAATGTGTACTTTAATCACAGTGCTCAAAAAATAATGGTCAGGTTAATACCGGTCGATGAAGTCCCGGCGTGGTATTTAGATTTCTCGAGAGCGATTCCAACGGTGGGGGTATTTCGTCATCAAGATCTAGAAAAATTCGAGTTTTCTATAATTACCGTTTTATCTTCTCGCTAATTTTGGATTTTTCGGGGTTTCACAGTTTCAACGCCAATGACAACTCAAATTACTGATGAAATGTACATCATCGATAGTACACTTCAATAATCTAAATGCCTAATAATAGATAGTCAACTTGTTTCTTACATTTTTATAACATGATCTCGAGATTCAAAGCACCCAAATGCTAGACCAATCAGGTGATATGAATGAACGGTGTTCCAAGTGGAGAAAACCGCTAATGGGTCTTCATATATGCCTTTCTTCCAAACTCTTAGGCGGTCTCCAATCCAAATTCCCAATAAACATAGATTATAAGATAGTAATAGTCTCAATAATCTAACAAAAAACCAATATTTTCCATAAAATATGCTAAGTGGTGTACATCCATCTAGTAAGAACAAAATCAAAACTCCCAGAAACTCTTGTTGTTGTTGAAAATGTGGGAAAGAAAATGAAAATAAGTCTAAATCATTAAGTAGTCACTAATGCAGACACAGGAAGGCAAACCTTTCCTCGAGGTACCACAAATAATCACTTGTTGCATAGCTCGATTAAGCATTTCTTTCCACTTAAAATTTTAAAAAAAAGGGAAAAAATTTAAGACTCTTTGCACCACATTTTCCCGAGAAAACGGAGAAAAGAGAGACAAGCATCTTGATCAGTCAAGATCCCAGCGACAGAAACCTAAATGCCCTCATTTGAGCACAAAGGAATCACAACTCACCAAAAAGAACTTCAAGCAAGCACGAGATCTTTAGAGTGAACCTTGAGATTGAGCCTTCTCGATTGGGAAGAAAAACTCTCCACCACACCTACTTGCTTTGCTCAAAGAGAGGCGAGCCACAAAGGCTTGATGGGCATGAGGATGTAGATGGTATCATTCTCATCTTGATGTGTCACCCAGTAGGCGATTTCATAATCGAAGCTGGTTTTCTAGAAACCTAGGAATGAAAAGAAATGAGTTTAGGGTTAAGAAATAGAAGGGCAAAGGGTTGAAGAGTAATTAGGAAATGAAAATGTGGGCACGATCGAAATTGATTGTGTCTTAGATTTGGGTTTCTAGGGCTTTTGAGGTGCAAAGATTACTGAAAGTGATGAGACACACAAAAGAAACGAAGTGAATTGAATTATTTCTAAGTGTTATTAATAGTTTTTTTTTTTGACATAAGTTTTATGCGGTTATTGGTGTGTATATATATATATATATAACATTTTTAAAGTAGGCATCATCAGATAAATATTTTTAAAAATATATCTTAAAGTCTTTTAACATGTTTATATTTATTTATTTAAAATTTTAAAAACCATTTTATAAAAAATTATTTTATTGCATTTTAAATTTTTTTAATTATTCTTAAGATTTAATTTCTAAAAATTTATTAATTATTAAGTTAACTTTTTATTATTTTAAATTTATCTATTAATTAAAATTATTAAAGTCATATTAATACTTTATTTATCAACAATTTTATTGATAAACTTCAAATTCGATTAGTTAGGTGAACGGGGCATAGGAAAGGAACTAGGTTGAACTCTGTGAGAACATAATACTATTACATTGTAATGAAAAAATCTAAATATATGAAAAAAAACTTAATTTTATTTTATATTTTAAATAAAATTTTAGTAGTGACTACCTTGATTTAACATGTGTCATGCATGAAACAAACTTTTGAAAGACATATAAGTCCAAGTTGCTTCAATTAAATCTCTCTGATGATTTATATTGACATAAGTCATCAAATCATATGTTAACAAATGCCCTTTTTGTAGTAGTCTTTCTTTGTTATTGTTATAAAATAAAAAGGGTTACCATACTTAGCTTTACAGGTTCTCAGATTGAGCCCTAGATACAGCTATATTTATGTGTTGCTTTGCCTTGTGGTTCCTCTCGACTCATATGAGGATTGAGATACAGGTGTGGTATGTCTTAAGCCTTAGGTACGTGCATGGAGTTTAAGCTCAGAACCTTAAAGTATGATAAAAATAAAAAAAAAAGGTTTAATTGGTGTACTTAAAATTAAACTATATGCAAACATAATTATTACTTTTATTAGTATAGGTGGGTGTTTATGATTATAATATTATAAGTAAGTAAATTAGATTTAGACTATAAAATGTACTCATTATTACTCTATTTAATAAAATTACATTAGACATTAAAATATATATTGGCAACACATTGACTTATATTTATACATCCAAGGTTCTTTCATATAAGTCATGGAAGAATTAACAAATGTCCATTGTGGAGTGTCCAAACAAGTTTGTATACCATAATTGTTCATTTAAATGGACAATATTGACATATATTTGTGTAAGCCAAGATAATATATGTCAACAATCACATTTTTTCTTGTAGTGAGTGTTGTGTTCTTTGAAGTTATCTTCAAAAATAGATGACTAATCCTTGTAGAGTCTACAATTCTTTCTCGAAGGGTCACCATTTTCTTTGTCCCCAAGATTCACAATTAGGTCTTTAGAGAGGAGGAAGACAAAAAGAAGATGAGGGAAGGGTGCAAGCGGGATAATGAAATAATGGAAAAATATATTCTCTCTTAGGGTTTCAAATGAATGATGAGTGAAAGTGGAAATGACAGTCTGATTTAAACTACATTAATACTTCGCAGCGCAAGGAATTTAAGAAGTGCTTCATTTTTACACCCTAGAGAGTCAACTTTGTGAAAATCCCATTTTTATATATATAACTTTATAACTTCATGTAACATATTTAATTTATAGGATAAATTATTCACTTAAAAGTAAAAGATAAAATTTTTAGAAACACAATATTACAATATGCATATAATTTAATAAAATAAATTATGAAATAAATTATATCAAACTCTATAAATTGAGATTTCAAAAATATTTTATTTGAAGATTTATTGCATATCCTGATAAATAAGAAAACCTTAATCTATAAAAAATTTAAAAAAATATTTTAATCATTGTCTTAATATATAATATTTAAAAAGCAGTTTTTTAAAGCTATGAAAATAGTTTTTTTTATTCTTGACATTAATGAAATAGATTTTTTTGAAAATATAAATGTTTATAAAAATTTCAATGAAATTATTTTTATTAATGTGAGAATATAAATCAATACCCAATAAGCTACAATTTTACATTCAATTGATGTTAATGGGTAATTTAAAAAATCATTTGTAAAATTTATTTATTTGTTATTTTTTAAAGAAATTAATAAGCTTTTATTAAAATTCTTGTAGTGAATATTGTTATGAATAGTGGTTCTTTGGTGATGACCATGGTAATGGTCATTATATAATCAATCAAGCGATGAAACTTTTGTCATTTCTTACTGGCGACTACGTACTATGTTTTGTGGTCACTATTTACCGACCATAGAATTTATGTGTTCGTTGACTAGTGACCACGAGACAATGTAAATTCCTTGTAATCACCCAATTACGAGAACCCGTGATTATCGTGGCATTCTGCAGTTGTGACAACGGCGACAACTTTGAAAAATAAACCACGAGGATGGCGGGGATGATAGTCGCCCTCCGTCTTAAAGTTAGCCTTTTTTTGGAAGAGAGTAAACACAAATGTTCGCCCAGGTGGGAATATAATGCTCATTCAGTGTGATATGTCTCCTTTTTATGGAGGAAGATCGGAGATCCAACTTTTATGGAAGGTGGACGATTTCTTCCCCTAATTGTAGGGGAAGTTAGCTCTTATTTCGAAGGGTTGTTTCCATATTATTAAAACTGTTTTCATTATAGGGGATGAATATTTAGGGGATGCTTCCCTATTTCTTTGGAAATGACGAAGTCAATAAATGAATTTTGTTTATAAAAAATAGCTTGGTGGCAACTTTGCCCAGGAGGATCACTACTCGGGAAAGTATGCCCCTGAGATAAACGAGCCACCTGAGCTATGATGTCCCTAAGTGCCCAAGCGAACGACTAATCGGGCATCCATGGGCGACTAATCTCAGGCTGCCTTGAATGCTCAGGAGGTACGGCTGGCGATCGTGGGGTAATAGGGGCTGGAGCCTTGCTGTGAAGACCCTTGGAACTACGGCTGCTACTTCAGGGTTGGGTGGGGCCCCAATTTCCTGTGCCCCCACTTTTCCCTCTCACAGGGAGGTAAAGGCTGTCTCAGGTTGGGAAAAGTAGATTTATTGTTGTAATATGGGGAATGGCACATTATTAATGCAACTTAATTCTCGAGTGTGAATTTATAACTTCTATGGCTGTTGGGCGTCCTTTGGACCACTTGGCTTGATCTGAGATATAGGAATGGGCGCTAAAAGGGAAGTGATGAAGTTCGTTATCTCACTGGTTACCCAAATTGTTCTGGTAGAGAAAGTCATTAGATTGATGATGAAGACTCCGTGGCGAAGGAACTAGAGGATGTGGGATAGCTATCAATTGGTTGACCATGCCGCTCGAGCATGGGTTCGTCCGAACTATATGGTTTAATGGTGACTGTTTGAGGAGGAATGGTTTGGGTGGTTCTAAAACTTGAATGGCAGCCTCCGTATCAGGGGGTGCCCTCTGTTAAATCCTGCAGGTTTCGGTCAAGTTTTGGACCAGCCTCATCCTCTCCCTTTCCTCTTTCTTAGCCCTCGTGACGGCGCGGAGGATTTCTGCTTCTCGTTCAGTCCCATCACCACCATCTTCTTTTTTACTTCGGCAACATCTTTTGGCTTGGATTCAGCGCGGACGCTTCACCTACTTCAGATATCTTGTTAGCGTGGATTGGATCATAAAACATTGCTTGACAATAAGCATTGTGTACTCTCAAACACACTTTTGGTGATAAGCTAATATAAAGCCCAGCTGAGTTCCGCCTTACCTTTTTCGTGCCTTGTTGTGATTATGTATAAGTGTTCTATAACCTTATTTAAATATGGCTTTTTGACCATTAATAACTAACTAACGAATCAGCTTACAGGGCCAAGAGGGAGGCCTTTGGGCTTAGCCCATGGTAATCTACTATGCCCTAGGGTACGATCCGTCGCGTTGGTTTATATGCTGTGCAGACGATCAGTCGCCTCTGCATTTAATGCGGCTACATACCCTAGGCGGAGGTGTAATAGACAGGCATCATTAAGCTGCACCCTCTTCCTTATCGTATTGTTTTGAACTCGTCTTCTTTTCTTCCTGTGACTAACTCGGTTCCTCCTTGCATTTCATTCGGTCATTGTAGCGGTGTTAGCTTTTATTTCATTCTACAGTATCTTCGTCGTTTCGTGCGTAGCCCTTGGTGGGTAGCGACTGCAGTTGTTAAAACTTGGGGAGAAAAAGTCTCGACCCGTGATACCTTTCGGGCTACATCGCTCGAACCCGGTGGTATATTCTTATACCTACTCGGCATGTGTCCTAAGGTTTAACTCTTCTACCTTTTCCTCCTTTGATATGCTTGCGAATGGTGAGAGTCGGAGGAAACTGCAGTGTTCGTCGGGAGGGCGGCCCCAGTAAGCTATACGCGAAAATATCATTGCATCTATGATGGAGGAACTAAGAAAGTTGCATTGCGAGGTGCCCGCAATAGCATCCGACCGGTTGATGGAGGAACGGATAGAGTCGCTGAGCGAACCTGCTGATGATTGTGTTTTTACACCAGCGAGCATTTAGCGGCCGGTTTGCGTTTTCCATGCACCGACCATGGTCAACGGTTTCTTCATTTACTCGGCGCCGCCCGGCTCTTATTCACCGTGATTCGCATTCTAGTTAGGCACATTGCGTCTTCGAACCGCCTTACTAGCTCGACCTTCACGTTGGTGGAGCTTTTCATCGACTATATGTTAAACATAAAGATTGGTGGGCGAATCTCCATGTCGGTTTCGGTCACGTGCAGATCGTGAATGAGCTCCCACGACTCGCCTAAGGCGGAGGCAAGGGGTGTTTGTTGAGGGTCGCGGGATGAAACCCATGGTTCACCCGGGTTGCCTTTTAATGTCAACCGATCCCAGTCTTTCCCAGGTCCGTAAGTGTGCCGGCTTTGCTTTGTATTTATTATGATGTTGTGGTGTACTAATTGTTGGCTACGCATGTAGGTAAGGCTTGGAGGAAGAGATTTGGTGAAGTGGGTGGAGAGTCGGTATAGAAAGATTCGCGACTTTGGAGATTTCCAAGCGGGAGCGCCATTGCTAAGTTCTTCTTACCCGTGAGAATATTTCTTCCGTAAGGAACAATCTGGCTCCTTATACCCTTCCAATTATCCCTCGACCTCTGCCTTCGAATGTCGTGGAGGGGGAACATTTCGTGCTTATGGATGTACGGTGTCTTGCTTCTGGTAGTGTTAGTTCTTCTCGGGACCTGGTAGTTGAGGCCTCGAGAGTGATCTGAGGAGCAGAGTTTGGTCGCGCAGCTTCCTCGGCAGGGTTCACATTCATCATCTATCTTGTCCCGGAAGCTAGTGGGCAAGGTCTCGAGCACGTCCTCCCCCTTGCGCAGTGCTTGAAGTTGCCCAAGTGGGTGAAAATTGACGGAAGAGGGTGTAGTCGGAACGTGCGGGTTAGGTCAGAAGATTTTTGTTCATGATTCCTAACCACTGGACGATTCCCGGGATTTAGAAGAGGAAGCGGATGGAGAGGGCGGGGTTGTAGTAGTTACACCACTCGTAAGAGCGCGGGTGGGTTCAGGCGAAGTCGGACCACTACCCACATTTCCATCACCGCGAACCTTGAGTTCTAGAAGGATCGATCCTCTTGATGGTGGTTCGGAGGGGGCCGAGGCGGTCATCCTGGTTCCCCGAATTAGGGCCATCAATTGGTAGAACCCCGGGCGGAATCGAATGAGGATGATCAAACTCATGAAGCTCTTGAAATAATTCAGCCTTAAGTATCGGGTGAGGGTCCGCAGGCGGTGAGTTTATGTGTCCGTCTGCCCAGAGCCAAGCGGCGAAACCAGTAGCGATTACCCACAACTACATTCCCTTGAGGTGGGGCCCCAAGGTGGTACAGCGGGGAGGAGGAGGTTAGAAAAATACTGCGCTGCTGGGAGCCCTTTCATCGCGGAGAGTCTGCGGCCAATCGGTTGAATGATTTGTATCCGGCCATGTATCGGGTTCCGGTGACTGCTCGGGGCATGGGCCTCCATGAAACCTATACTGTTCCCGTCCCTGCTTCTACTCCGAAGGAGGACTTCTTGCAAATCATTGATGATGGGATACAGGTCCGGAACAGTAATTTCGTTCAATCTACCGAGCTAGTAAGATGGGTTTTTCATTTGGGGGAATTCAGTGTTGTTATCCTTCTTCATTAGTTGCTGATGGGTTCCTTTGCAGGCTGTATCTGTCGTTCGAAACATGGGGTTGCATCATCATGAGTTCGAGCTTCTGCTTAGGGATGCTGAGCGATTGCGGTTGTATGTTCGGTGAGCATGGTGAGCGGGGAAATCTGAAGTGCCTGCTGGGCGGCGAGGCGGCGTGTCGTCGTTTGGAGCTAGAGGCTAAAGGTCAGAGGCTGGGCGGCGGGGACGTGGCCTTCCTGCAGGCTTATGGCCCAGGATTATACGCGAGGGCCCTTAGCACTTGAGCTCAGGTGGAGACAGAACTTGCTCAGGTTCAACGTGCTTTAGGACTGTGAGGAAAGACTCTGAGCTGAAGTTTGATCGCGGGTACCTTTCGAAAGTGTTAGCCGCCACAAGGGAGGCCTGTAAGAAGGCTGAATAGGAGAATAGTTAGTTGGCGGAAGAAAAATTGGCTCTGATTATAGAGCTTGGAGCTGTTAAAGATGACTTTACTGCCTTCCGGGAGAAGGAGATGATGGAGGCTGCTTTTGATTCTAATGGTGACACGCTTTTTAATTACGGTTATGGTTGTTTGCGCTTTGCTTTAACATATCGGAGCAGAAGCAAAAATCCCGGATGGCATGGAGATCGCCCGGTTAAAACTGCTGCGGTTCTTTGCCAATCCGCTGCCCCAGTGCATCTGTTTGCTACTTCTTCCTTAGGATCTGTAGTCATCGTGAGGGAGATTTGTTGGTGAATAGCCCATCCATTCTTGGAGTGGAGTAGTTGTTCCTGGAGCAAGAGGAGGGAGCTCTTGTGACGGATCCCTCGGCCGAGTAGAGTTATATTTTTGGTGAGGCTTGTTATATTGTATGTCATTCCAAACAATTTGCTTTTTTCTCGTCTTTTTTGGTGTTTGGACAAATTCTGATGGATCCCCATACTTGTTTATGTTTTAATGTTTATTTCGAATATATGTGCGATTGGTAGAATTTTTCAATAGAGAGTTAAATTAGCAAATTTAACTAATTGGATGTTGGGTCGGGCGTGTTAGGATGCTGAGCCGCCCGGGGTTGTAATTTGACCAACTAGGCGTGCTAAACCAGGCAGGTCAGTTTCCCGCGCCACCCGGACTTTGTCATTTGACCAGCTATAAGTGGCTAAGGCGGCGGCCGCAGGCGGGTTGGTTTCCATGGCGGACCGAGATTGACCAGCCGTGCATTGGCTAAGTGCAGGTGGGCGGGTCGGTTTCCCACTTTGTCCCACCGGACTGGGACCAGGCCCGACCCGGGACTTAGCTAAAGCTGACCGAGCGGTCGGTTTCCTCCCACGGACCGAGGTGGCCCGGCCAGACGTGGCTAAATTTGGCGGGCGGTCGGTTTCCGCGCGCCGGACCCCGTTGACCCGACCAGCGTAGCTAATTTGGCGGGGGCATGTCGAGTTCCGCGCCACGGACTTAGGGTGACCGGCGGTGTTGCTAAGGCCCGGGCGGCCCGAGTCGGTTCCGCGCCACGGACTTAAATTGACCCGGCCAGGCGTGGGCTAAGCGGCCGTGGTCGGTTTCAGCGCCGCGGACTTAGAGATTGACCCTGCATTGAGCTTGTGAAAATATACCAGCAGTGAATAATAAAGATATATATATTTTCTTTTATTGATAATACCTTTTCAAGAGTGCACCGGCGGCGTTCCACACTGCTTGAAATACAGGGGTTCCATCAATCGTATGCATAGCGCCAGGATCGGGTTCTCCAGAACCACTTTGACTATGTACAAGCCTTGATTAAGGCTGGAATTTTCCTACGAAGTGCCGTGTTCTCAAAACTTTTCATCAAACTAGGTCACCCGGCTAGAACACTCGAGGCCTTACCCGTTTGTTATAAGAGTTCGCCAAGCGATGTTGATAGGATGCCAGTCGGATTGCTGCTGCTTCCGCAGCTCATCACTAGTGTCTAATTCTTTGACTATGGATTCTTCATTTGCTGATTCGGAGGCTGTTGTACGGTGGTGGCGGACCGATTTCGATAGGAATGCGGTGATTCGTATATGATAAATTTGTTTGAATCAACAATATTTATATACCTAAGTTCCTCCTACTTTGCGGTAATTGACTCTTTGCCCGATGTACTTATAGTGGTCTAAGTCGAACTGAGGGGATGGGTTTTCATCCTAAGATGATTTGCATAAGTCTGAAAAGGTAAGGCTTTCTATTTGGACTTTTTGGATTTTTGTTCAAAAAAGCAGTGTGATGAGTTTGATAAGCGATTAGCGTAAAAAGGCGAAAATGAAGTGTGAAAGTTAACTTTGAAGATTTAGGTCACTAACTTTGTAACAGGGCAAACAAGTGTCTCGGGTTTTATCCTCGTGTTACTGACCAAGCAGCTTTATAGTCGAGCAGCCCAGGATCTATGTTTAGCTTCTTAAGAGCCTCACACAAATCCAACTCCTATTTGGTCGACATAGATAACATGCATCTATGGCCCCTTCGGTTTGAAACCTAACATTAAACGTCATTTCGGTGGCTCGTAAGACCGTCAAAAAACCACGAGTGCATCCCAGCAATAAGTATCTGTTTGTATCACCAAAACATGGTAAGTATTGGCGAATGCTAACATTCAATGCTATTCAACCATATTTTTTTTGAGAAGATGAGGTCATAAACCGCAGTGCACAGTAACTTTTAACACAAGAGGACAACTGCATGTACCCCCACCCACAAACTAGCTTTGCTCTTGAGAAAGAAGGCAGCGAAGCATCTCTTGAGTTGTCATCCTTAAGAGGGTGTTTGGCGACGAGAAAATGAAGAAGAGGAGAGAAGAGAGAAAAGCAAAATACAACTAAAACTCACGAAGTGTTAAAATAAAACTTTCAAAAATTGCTTCCTCGATTTGTTGCTTAGGGTTACAAAATGGGAGGGGCTGTCATAGGCCACTTGATGTATGAAAATACCATAAAGCCTAACAATTTAGCTAAATTTAGGGACAAAGGAGTATGCAAAAAATTGAAGTAGTTACATTAATTACAAAAAAGTGTGACAAATGAGTGAATTTAAGCTAAGGCATCACAATTTATTTGGCGAAAATTTCGCTAGGTAGCGAAATCACGAATAAGCGAAATCAAGAACACTATTAGCGTTAACAATTTTAACTAGCTAAGCGAAATTTCGCTAACTGTGAATTCTTGTGATGTAATCGAATTTAAGCTGAGAATAGTGTAGCAATCACGGGTTAGCGAGAATTCTGTAAAATTTAAGCTAAGATTGCGAAATTTTCGCTAAAGGCTACTTGAAATTTTAGCAATCGATGAGCTTCATAATCTTAGCCCAGAAACTCCACAGGAATTCTTGATTCTTAATTTCACTTTTTGCCTCATAATCCTCTTTGCATTGATTTCCATCTGCTTTGCGCTAATTTCACTGCTTTGATTTTTAG
The DNA here is from genome assembly GCA_016808115.1 of Tetrastigma voinierianum. NCBI lineage: Eukaryota > Viridiplantae > Streptophyta > Magnoliopsida > Vitales > Vitaceae > Tetrastigma > Tetrastigma voinierianum. Next base: position 107,166 of record JAEQBH010003123.1, on the reverse strand, counting down.
TGCATTTGATGGTTGTGATTGAGGTTGATCTTATGAATTCATCATATGTCTCGATATTGAACTCGAAATCACTAAACAAAACAACCAAAAATAACCTCGCGGCATAAGTGATACTAAGAAGACTTGAACACTTCAATTCGCACCAAATGACATGATTCGTGCGTAAAAGCACACCAAAGCCATAATATAAGGGTTGAAATAGCACTTTTTATGGGCCTTAATCATGACTTCCATCAGTGAGTGGTCACGAAGGGGAGAGAGACACCTATCGACTTTGGTCGTGGTCACCTTAAGCCCCGAGCACCAGGCCGGGTTCTTCACTCATTTTCCTTTAGCGGAATCCTTAGTTTCTTGAGAGCGAGTTAACGGGGTCTTATTGGAAACTGTTGTGCATTCTTTGAGGGTACAGGGTGAGTCTGTTTAGTATTTCAGTTTCTGGCGAAGTCGATCTCTGACTGTCAAAATTGTGGCCCATTATCGATAGTGATTTAGGAATGAGGCAGACAAACAATGTTCTTCCACCCTTCAAATCAGGTGGCGTCCACTGTCTTTGATATGATCGAATGCTTAGGTGTCACACCGGACCGGTTGGGTGTAAGAAAACGATCATACGAGACTCTTTACTTAATTAGACATTGGTATATCCAAGTCTTATAATATATCAACATTATATACAAAAGTCCAAAATAAAACTACCACCGTAGTGGTATTTAAAGTGTCACACATATACAATACTGAGTCCCAATTACATATTCAAAAACTATACAATTTACAATTACTGATCAGAGTGCGGAACCCTACGATGATAGACCCCCTACCATCAGTAATTTGGCCACGAAGAATGCGGAAGTTCGAAGCGTCTTCTCCACTGTGCCTACCGCGGATTAAAAAACCTGTGCTAAAAGCTGCGGCTTAGTGGAAACATATATAATATGCATGTCTGAGTTCATGTTTATATAACGAAACGAATCTTCAGAAGTACAACATTATTATCCTTAGTCTTATACGATTAGCATGTATATAACGGGATTGTATTATGTATTCTGAGACTCAGGTAAGATTCACAGGGAACATATTCATTCTATATTGAAATCTGGGTGAGCCCATTACGGATAAACAATACACCTTTGTTTACTCTTATTCATTATTCGGGTTGTTATCATATAACTAACAGAATACCTAGGCAGTGTCAGAAGTGTAAGACACATTTATAATGGTATCAGAAGATGTATCTGATCACGGAAGTGTAGTAGCTATGACGGAGTTTCAGTCTTTGAGCAGTGTCGTAGCATTAATCAGGGATAGAATGTGTAGCATATCAGGACAGGATCTGTGCTTATAAAAATCTTACAAATCTGTCGAGAATCTGTCTGTCCCGGGAGTCTTAGGAGCACTAATGAAGTCTGAGAAGTACTAATCAGGAATCTTAGAAGTACTATTCGAGTCTTGGGGAGCACTGTCGAATCTGCAAGAGAGTACTGTCGAAGTGTCAGACACTAATCGAATCCAAAGTACTAATGGGCCAAAGTGTATCATTTAATACGTGGCCTTAGGTAATTACAATTATATGGAGGATTCAGTAACTTACTATCTTATAATAAAGCATTCTTAACCACATTATGTTCATGACATATTAACTGTTTCACGTTCATGGTCATGTGTCAATTCGTTTTCATATTACATATCTTATTTAAAGTTTCATGAACTTCTGACTATCACGTTTATATTTCTATCTTTTTCATGTTACTGTACATATGGCATTTCATATCTTGTATAGTATAATGCTAATATTATTCACCACATCATTCATGTATTCTAGTCCCTCTGTGGTCTATTTTACTTAGAAATTGGAATCATTCCAGGTGGATCATCGAACTAAAGTTATGGCATTTTCTATTTTAAACTAGTCAATTGTGAATTTTACCCGAGGACAGTTTGAAGTAATATATATTCCATTTTGACTCCATAATGACATGGTTTGCTGTACTCCTTTATTGGGTGCTAGGGTTCTCTTCCATTGGAATCACCCAAATCGGAGCACGAAACTCAGATCTAAATACCAAGCAATCCAGTTACTCTAATCTGGCGACGAATTGGTGGAATATGGCCCCACTTTGGGATGGGTATTTTGGGCCATAGATTCAGAATTTGACAATGCCTATTTAAACATGTTTGGTTCTCTTAAGTCTATTTTAATTATCTACTTAAATCCTCAATCGGATAAGAAATGAGTAAGTTATGGCTAAAATCAGCGGATTTGAAATAGAAACATAGCATCACATGTCTTAGGGTGCACCTAACATGTCACAGGGTACATGTTCTTCATTGAATTCAACATATTGCGGTGTGTTGTTTCCAAAATATTAAGACTAACATGTGCATTTTATTATTGAGGTGTCTGTTATAATCTTAAGAATTTCCCATAAATGTTAATATTTTCTCATTTTCACTTTCTTCATAGATCACTCCCTATTAAAATCTTATCAAAACTAACTGAATCCTCTAAATAACTCCCAATACTTTTAATTGATAAGGAAATCAAATATTCTATATTCTTAAAACTTTGGAATTGTGAAGGATTCCATATTTAATCTCATGATCAACTGGGGTTTTCAATAAACTATAATTAGTTGGGATGGTTCTTAACAGAACCACCGAAAAGAGGACCCGTTTACTCTTCTGAACGACCTAACAATCATACCCAAGAAATTCTTGTACAAAATCCTTTTGAAAGTCATGTATCAGAGAATTAAATTTTGCTTGGATTGCTTTTCCTTCTTTCTCATTCATCTGCTTATAACTACTTCTCCTTTACTTTTCCTCTCCTTCCAGTATACCTCACTTGTTTGGAACCAAAAATGTTTTTTTGGTCTCCCATCTTGTAATTAAGGTTTTTGGATTATTTATTTTAATTATCGACTTCCATTTTATTACATTACAATTTTATTATTTATACTTTGGCCTCAATCATATTAACTTGTCTTTGATACCTTTTTGAATGAATTTAGTTTGTCTTTAATTGTATAAAATTTTAGGGTTTCTAACTTTCCTGTTTTAATTAATTGAAAAAGAATTCAACTATAACTAAATACCCTAAACATATTGAAACAATTGGAATATATTTGAGGAAATATTACGATTTAGTTCCACATCCTTCAAAGTAGTCGTAGCAACCGGTAATAGTTTTCAGCAGGCGGTGAGGCAGATTTATTACATCGTTCCCATTGTGCGAGGGCCACGGGCTGGAGGTGATGATCTGCGTTGGAATCTGAAATAGGAACATTCATTTGGCGGGGGGTCATCTTTGGCGTAGTCGGTAGCATCTGTCTTCATAGTAGGCCAGTAATATCCTTGTGTGTGAGCTCGGTGAGCTAGTGTCCTTCCTCCCGGATGGTTCCCACATACGTGGCTGCTTTCGGTGACTGCGGTACTGGCAGCGAGGTGGGCGTTTCAAATATGGTCCAACGAGGGTAGTTTATATAAATGCCGTCCATTAACAAGAAACTGGTGGATTGGATCCCGATTTTGTTATTTATACGTGATGAATGATTCCCACGTGGCTATGTGAAGTGTATAGGTCCATCGAGATGAGTCTCCTTTATAAAACATTAGATTGTGCGAGTATGGATGATTGGGTTTATAGTAGATGGAGATATATTGTTTCCTTCTTGTGAAGACGACAATAGCGGCTAAGGCATGACCCTCTGCCGTTCACGGTCCACAGGAATATGTTCGGTTCAGCGAGAGGGTGCTCAATTTTTGTCTAGCCAGGGAGGCGTATCTTGCCATTCGGGGTTCCACGGATTGAGTCGGTGTTAATCGTCCACGTTAAGCTGCGAGTGCGTGGATTGAAAGGTTACCCGACACACAGTGAGGCGGGTTATTCGTCGAGGCCGTACTCAGCTTGTTGTTGGGCATCGAAGCCTCATGACTGCATGATCTTTCCCCTATAGGGGAGGTTAGCTGTAGGTCGATACGGATCTTGGCCACAGGCCCGTGATGCGGGGAGAACCACCCAGTACCGCTACTGGCGTGTGTTGGGGCTGCGGGGAGTTACGCGAGGAAATCGACGAGACTTGTCCCTTCTTGGGAAAGCCTCGGCGCGTGTATCCCATACTCGTTGAGGCTCCATTTCCCATGGGCCATTCGTCCGGACATCAGGCTTGTAGATAGTTCCCTCCGGGCGGAAGATGGTGGCACCACGATAGGATGGGCGCAGAGTAGGGCGGAGCTTTGAGACGGCAGTTCGTAGGGCTAGAGCGACTTGTTCAAGATCGGTGTACTGGTTTTAAGCGTCGATCGGGGTTGCTAATAAAAATACCCAGCCGCGATTTTGCATCTTCACACTCTTTAAATAAGGCGGCACTAATGGCTATTTTTGAAGCTGCAAGGTAAAGGTAGAGCATATCCCTGTGTCCTGAGCTTACGAGGACCGGGGGCTCTGTAAGATATTGCTTGATTACTATGAACGCTCGGTCGCATTCCTGGTCCCCATTGGCCATTGGCTGCCTTCAGGTGTTCAGAAGAAGGGTTTTAGCGATTAAATTAGAGGCGGGAAATAAGCATGAGCTCTTGCTTGACAGGTTAGTTCTTAGTTTCTTTCTTCGGCTGGGTAGGCGATTGCGGGGATGGCTTTTAATTGTAGGGGATTTGCATATTCATATGTTCACCATGGCCAGAAAGAAGAAGGGGAACAGGGGCTTTGGAATGCGCATTTTAGTGGGTTTAACTTCATGCCATATTCTCGAAGGAGATCAAAAACCTACTGGAGATGAGTGACATGATCTTAATGTTGTTTGGATTTAACCAGCATATCGTCAATATAAACATCCATGGTCGCTGCTTAGAGCAAAGGTGGCTCATTTTCGATTACCAACCTCGATAATTGGCCCTGGATTCTCAATCCGAAGGGCATTTACATTATAACAATACAATTCGTGTGATGAAAGATGTCTTCGGCGTCAGGATGCATAGGATTTGGTGATAACTGGCGTCGAAGATTAACATCCCATGCCACTACCGGGCATCCATAATCGATCTATCACGAGGCGGGAGAAATTGTCTTTTGGGCCAGGGCGTCATTGAGGTCTGTGTAGTCGACACATACTCTCCATTTGTTCTCCTTTTTTGGGACCACCACTACATTGGCCAACCACTCGGGATATTTCACTGACCTGATGAATCCATTCTATAGAAGGTTATCAACCGGTCTGGATGACCCGAGTGGCGTCGAGGTGAAATCGCCTCACTTTTGTCGTGGCAGAAGAGGGAGCGATATTTAACATGCATGGCGTGGGCGGGTGATCAGGCGTAATCGCATGAGTCGAGCAAATACGCCGGCGTTGAGTTGTATGACTTGGCGTAACGAGACCTTTTCCTCTTGGGAGAGAAGGGTACTAATATAGATAGATTTAATACGTCCGTCAAGGAGGCGACCTCAGGGTCCACAATAATGAAATCTCTGTGAGGGCGACTGCGGGATAATGTGAATTATATTGTGGGGTTGGTTTGGGGTGGTTCCGGAGCGGTCGGCTGCCGTTCTTGTAGAGAGGTTTGATAACATTGTCAGTCTTGGCTAATTGGCTTCCACGGAGGTCAACTTGTCCGGCCTCGGTCGGGTGGCGATCGTTTGGTGATATGTAGAAAGTGCGCTCATTGCGTACAGCAGGCCCGGAGCCCAAAATAGCATTGTAAAGGTCCCAATCTTCTACCGAAGAATATGCTGAGTTCACGGGCGACTTGCGAAGAAAAAGGTGATGTCTGACCGGCGGTGTGGTTGCTCGGGTTGAAGCTTGTGAGGATCTGAGGCTGGAGATGATGTCGAGATTTTCATCAGCGGGAGATGGAGTAAATCAGTTGCGTTGCCTGGATCGACAAGGACCCTATGCACATCAAAGCTGTTAATGCATAGAGTTAATACAAGTGCGTCATAGTGTGGTGTGATGACCCGTGTAAGGTTAATGGGTGGAAAGGATATGAGGTCGTCATTTGGCGGTTGAAGTTGCTTCCACGATGGCGATGCTGACCGGGCTCGTGTGTAAATTTTCTCGCTGTTTCTTAGATTGGAATTGAGCATTGGCGGTCCCCCGATATGAAGTTGATGGTCGGTGGGGTTAAGGAGCATGTTCAATTTGCCACTACTATCTGTGGTGTAGAATGGCTAGTGCCCGCTTGTTAGCCCTCACCAATAAGTCGGTGGCCCGAAGCCCTAATTGGCTTTTCCACGGGAACTTGAGCCTCACAGCGGTTATTGGTTTCATGGCCATGGTCTGATGATGATCACATCGTGAGGGATCTGCGTTGGTCGGTAGCCCTCATTGGTGAGGGCGGCTGATCGAGGTCTCGGATGGCGGCGGGAGTCGGTCATGGGCGTGTTTGAGGCCGATGGCGGGGGGATCTTTTTCTTCTCGATTTGTCCATCCCAGACGCTGCGGCTCTTGGCTTGGTGTTTAACTGGGACGGGCCATGGCCGAATCGACTTGTTGTTCTGGTGGTTCCATCATAGCTGTTTGGAAGCGGCTGGATGTTATCCTCCGGTATTAGAGAATTTATCCTCCCAGCGATACAATTCTTCCATAGTTATTAGTGGGTCCCGACGGAATTTGGAAGCAGGGTGTTCGACCCAAGCTCCTTGAGGTCGTAGGCGCATCCATCTGTTTGTATCAATTTTCGCGGCACGGCGAATCTGGCGCTTAGTCACGGATGGACTCGTGCTTCCGTTTGAGGATGGATTGGAGGGAGCTAATGTTCCCTTTACGTAAACCAGGCATAAATCTTGAGAGGCGAGGCGGCCTATAGTCGAGCGTGTTGCTAAGTCCCTTGGAGCTTATTGGAACCATCTTAAGTATTTAATTTTGAGGTGTGGGGAATACCATAGAGTAGTCGATCATCCCACAGGTGTTTAGGATCATTGTCGATTATAATGTAACATGATCCTTAGGATCGGAGGAGCCATCGTACATGGCAAAGGGTGGGATGGAGAAGCCGGAGGATCGTAAATCGGGGATATCTTTGTCGAAGTGGAAAGCATAACACTGCCGCGGTCCTCGGCAGTGAGGCGAAGACCATTTGGTGGATCTTAACAAAAGGCGGATCACATGAACGGTAATGAGCGGGAAACCTGGTGGGTGGGCGCGTGTGCGGCGGGCATGGGCGTAGCGAACTACGCCCGGGATCTCTCGCGTTCGATGTCTTGATGCCGATATACGATTGGGCGCGAGGCGGCCTTTTCTTGAAGTGGGCTTCCACGGCGTTCGAATGACGGCGGGAGAGGCTACTTAGAGAGAATAATTCATGTCCGGTAGGTAAGTCGATATGCGTGCCAGTGCCAGCAGGCCTCTTGCCTTTACCGGTGGGAGGGAAAGGCGGGAGGCTCAGCGACTGCGGCCGGTAGCTCATTTGACTCTTCAAGCGCTCATTTTCATCTACGTAACTAATTCGTGCATCGTGAGTTCATCCATCTGTCTTGCCTGCTCCTCTTGTCTTACTTCCAGTTCTTGACGCCAAAGGAGGAACTGATCTTCGGGGGCCAGGTTCGCGGGATTGCTAGTCATGGTGTTGAATTTGATGATCTCGCGGGATGTTCGAGGCGTGAGGCTTTCTGTCGGGAATGCCTAGGAAGCCCGGAGTGTACGAGCTCTTGCGTGCGCCTTTGTGATTTTTGCTCGTGATTCCCACGGATGGCGCCCGGTGTAATCACTTGAGTTCTAAAGACCGGTAGGATCGTCGTGGCATTCACCAGTTGACAACAACCAGGCGACAACACCAAAATAAACACGAGACGATGGGATGATCAAGTCATTCCAGATGGCAAAGTTAGTCTTTTTTGGAAGAGAGTAAACACAAGTGTTCCTTAGATTAGGAATGTGTACCTCATTCAGTGTGATATGTCTCCTTTTTATGGAGGAAGATCGGAGATCTAACTTTTGTGGACGATTTCTTCCCCTAATGGTAGGGGAAGTTAGCTTATTAGGAAAGGGTTTGTTTCCCTTGTGTATTAGTGCCCAGTGCTATTTTGAGCCACATCGAATGGGTTTGAGTGCTTTAGCGCACTAATCGCCTTCGATAAAACCAGTAATTATTAACAAGATCCCTTAGCCACCCGCGATGCAGACTCAGGTTTGTTTTTGGGTAATTTCTGGTCTTTGCGTGCCTCGGCCACTTATCTTGAAGATTTGCGGTGTTTTCAATAAATCAAAAATGAAGGAATTTGAAGTGGATTTTGAGGAAGGAAGGAGTGGGATCACCGAGTGCCCAAGGAAGATCTCTGATGAGCAATGCGAGTGAAGCGGGAACAATCCTAGAATTTCGCTATGATTGCGAAAATTTGAGGCCGGGATTCGCGAAGGCTGATCATGGCGGTACGATCTCACCAGCCCGAAGTGGGAGATTTAGTGAGCTAAGCGAATTATTGGCTAGCGGGAAGTTCGCGTGCCTGGCGAAATTAACCAATTTACGTATCTCACCATAATTTTAGCTAGACTAGCGAGGAATTCAGCGTTGATAGTGAAATTTCTCAGTTTAATCTCGTTATAAGAATTTCCACTGATAGCGATTTATTGAACCATGAAAATTTTCGCTCTCATCATGAAATCCCCACATAAGCGAAGTGCTTGCCGTGATTTTGTATATTTGATCCTAAGCGACCACGTTTTGATGTATTACCATTTTAGCCCTTATGTAAATCTCCATATTTTAAGAATTATTTTTATTTGGTTTCCACTTTGGAGTTGTCTTATATAAACCCCCTGAACTTGTAACCCTAGGCGACTTATGCATGACTTTTCATTCCAATACGAGTTTTTCCAATGACTTTCATTTTAGGGTTTATTTGCTCTCTTCTCTCTTCTTTCTTTCATTCATTGCGAAACCTCCCCTTGAGGATGACATTTCGAGGATGCCCAACTAAGCCTCATAGCCTTGAAGGAGGGTTGCTGGTTAGGGACTCTTGCGGGTTGTCCCTCATCTTTGTAAATGTTCAGTGCGCATTTATGGTTCCCATTTCCAAACTAGGGTTTAATGCCATTTAATGTCCTTCCCTTGGTGATACTTGTCATGCTTTGAGGTTGAGTGCATTCTTAATGCTAGATGCCTTGATATCCTTTAGATGTATTCTGAGCCCTTGTGAGAGGTTGAATGCTAGGGTTTTAAGGCTGAATGGAACTTTTGGATGCATAATACTTGTGTTGACTCAGGCGGGTGGTTCTAAGGTTGGGTTTTATAGCTAAACAAAGATCAGGTTTTGGCTTTGACTATATGTCACTTGCCATAATGCGAGATATAACCAGAGGACACTTTAATGGCCATGTTATCAAACTGGTGACCTAAACCTTTAGGGTTACAATTTCACACTTCACTTTAAGCCATTACAGGTTAGTGTTAAACAAACAAACCTCCTTTGTTTTGAAACAAATCCCACGCAATCCAAACAAAGAAGCCTCACCATTTTCCAAACAACGTGCCAAATCATTCATGGGATGAAAAGCCCATCCGTGTTGGAGCTACCTGAACCGCTATCGCTGCGGTAGCTTGACTACGGCGTGGGAGGAACTAGGATACAAATATTGTTGATTCGAATCACCTATAGTGGCGCGAATCAATGGCACCGTTCGCGGGGATGGTGCCGAAGAACTCATTATGATGAGTTGATGTGCGTAATCCACGTACAGAGTGTTGGTGACGCACGAGTCTTCTTTTGAATTAAGTATTGCAACAGCGCAAGTTTTCTTCCTTGGCGATTCTTGCCTTGTTTTTGTTTTCTTGCGAGTCAGTTTGTTTTAATTGCTCACTGGCTTCTTTGCAGATTTTGTTTGTGTTCTTTGTTGTGTCTCATTTTGTGTAACAGGTGTTTATGCACCAGTGGGATAGAGACAATTCATAGACTGCAAAGAATCAGTACACCAGTTGAGCAAAAGTTGGCCAAGTCGATTGTACACGGTGAAAATATGGATCTCTGCACGAAGAACATCAAGTCGGTGGGTACCACTGAAGATCCGATAACTACAGTCGTGAGGGACCTTATACACCCTCAAGTTAGTGCTTTCGTTCACCGCATCATACCTCCCTGCTTGAAGATATGGCGGTGAGACCTACCTAGTGCCACAGCACCACTTTTCATGGTATGGAGAATGAAAATCCATGACTTCATATAAAGGGATTTTGAGGAGGTGTGCACGCTAGTTTAGGAGGTATAGCAGGCACTGGATTTGCTGGTGAACATTTCCTCACATTCTTTGAAAGATAGGCAAAAAAATTTGGCTCCAAATTCATGAGGCCCGAAAACGATCGAGAAGTAGGCGATCTTGGCCAATTTTGAAAGAAATTCTTGATTACCAACTAAGACCAACAGGTTGAAGAGCGAATCTGCTTTCCATTTATATGACGAGAAATTCTACAATCTTTGGAAGAGATTCATGGAATCATCGTTGCTTGTCCCATCGTGGTTTCGACACTGGATGTTAATTGAACCCACTTCTATAATGGTATGTCCCACGCCATGAAGCGTTGCTAAACCATGTGTGGGGTGATTTTTTTAAGTAGAAATCGGACTGAAGCTATGGATTTCTTGAGTTATGGTAGAGCTTCGAGGGTTGGGATGAGCCAGGCAGAAGTAAAAAAAATGAGGCCCTCAGCCCACCAAGGGGAGGAATTTTTACCGATTGGACATAGAAATAGAAAGCAAAAATTTCGACCTAACTAGGAAGGTGGAGGAGTTCAGAGGAAAAGGCTCCATGAGTGACCAGTGGTAAAAACCCTTTACAGGCCCGACCCATTACCGGAGTTTTCAACCCTTTGTTAATCGGGAGAACACTCGTCCAAGTGCCCCATCATTTGAAGGATTTGATGTTAGAGCATGCTAATGTGTGGGCGATACAAGCCCACAACCTAACGCCCATACGGTATGCATACAATTCCAATTGGAAGAATCACCCTAACCTCTCACAGGAAACCCGATCCAGCTACATGTGTCCCACAGTTACTGACAACAGTTTGGTTCCTAAATCTCAAACCCGAGCCGACATCATCCTCTTCACCTTTTAGACAAGCTATCACGAATTTGAGCAAAGGTGGTGGGCATTTTATTTGGAAAGAACAAAAGGGATCAATGCCGCAATTAGCCTGAAAAGTTGACCTTGTAGAAATTACAGAACAAAAGAATAGATGGGCTTTGACGATCTTAATCAAAAATAGACGACACTGCGGTTTTTCAATCACAAAGATAAGCAATATTACGGAAGTACGGGAGAGGAAGGTTCCCTTCCCAAACATTGCCAAATCAAAAGGAGTGCATGAGATAGGTTCATCCGGCAATTCGGGAATGGATGAGATTCAGAAGTATAATCACCACGAGGAGTGGAAAATAGGTTGATCGACCGATGCGAAAACCGTTGAAACCGAAAGGAGAAAGAATTGGAGCCATAACACATTTTCTGAAGGAGGACTCAATGAAGCCTTTGCATACCCTCCATTTCCCGGGAGCAGAAGCGAAGAAGGCATCCAATGACGGGCATCCTAGAAGTCTAAGGCGGGTGAAATTGAACATACCCTTTTGACATCATCATCGAACAAGTCCACACTATCACAAAGTTTTTTGAAGGATCTTTGTACAATCAAGAAGGGTTGGGCATTGAGAAAAAGGCATTTTTAAGCGGCAAGTCAATTGCCATAATCCCAGCGAGAACCCGATCAAATCTGAGGATCGAGATCTCCCACAATTTCAGTTAACATTGGTAGGACTTGCATAGACAAAGCACTGCTAGATTTAGGAGCCAGTGTAAACCTACTGCCATACTCTGTGTATAAGCAGTTAGGTTTGGGAGAGCTTAAACCTACCAACATCACTCTATCATTGGCCGATCGATCGGTAAAGATTCCTAAGGGAATAGTTGAGGATGTGTTGGTGAAGGTAGACGAATTCTACTACCTAGTAGACTTTGTAGTGCTTGACGCGACCAATGCAGCAAATGGGCCCCGATCATGTGCGATTATCACGGAAGACCATTTAGCCCTTTGCCAATGCAATCATCAATTACCGAAATGGAGTTATCGGCTCACATTTATAGCGACGCGACATTCAGACTTAATATTTTTCGACAGTCGCAAACGCAAATCATTGGAAGGTGAAATGGAAGGAAACAATGAAATTACGCTCGGTCGTCAGTTGAGGGAAGCGAATGTCCATGACTTACGAGAATTAAACTGACCAAGGTTGAAGTTGTCATGAAGTCATCAACTGAAGCAATTGGTGACCGGCACTTATTAAGGAAGAAAATAACAAGAAGGTAAGCATCGGTGTTGCTGAGGCCCTTCTGAAAGTTAAGGAACTCCTCCTCCTTGACCCCCCATGAATGAAGTTGGTAAAATTGAGCTGATTTGGTGTCAAATGAAACCAAATTGCAGCTCAATAATTTTTGGTCTTTGTTTTTAAATTGGTCAATTTTAATAGTTACTATTTTTAGTAACTTTCCCTTTTTAGTAGTTTCCAATTTAAGCGACTTTCCTTTTTTAGTAGCCTAGGTTTTAATATTATTTTTATTTTTATCATTCTTTTTTGGGTTTGTTAAAATCAAAATTATTTTGTTTTCTTTTGTTTGTTCTTATTTGGTCTAATTAAATAATTTTTTTTTATTGGCAGTGCAAGCCGATTTTGGTGAATTTATTGTAATATGAAATCGGCCTTATATTTCATCCCGGTACGCCTCTTTGGTTTTATAAAGGGAAGAGCCACATTCGCCCCTCACTTCACCTTCTTTTCTCCTTCCCCACTTTGAGCCACCAGGTGTCAGTGAATACTGGTTTTGCCCGGTAGGCTACCGGAGCCTCCAGGTTGTATTACTACGGTGCCATATCCCACGAGTCCGACCCGGGGATTGCGCCGATCCTTCGTAGCCCACAACCTGTAGCGCGCAGTGCAGTACTCACGAGCCCGCGTAAGCTATAGCGCAGCGCCTGTGCGTGCCGACTGACCTGGTCGACACGCACGAGGCAGGTGCCACGGTAGATGCCCTCCATGAGTCGGTGTTAGCTATTCCCATAGCGTGCCGGGTACTTACTAATTTCACCTTGGTGGGTGACTGGTCCGGGTGCGTCCCTGTACCTACGCCACACCTCTTGTGTTCTTTCGGTCTGACCATAAGTCCGCGCACAGGTGAGTCTGCTGAGCCCGAGTCGAGTTGGCCTCCCGGCGAAGGAAGCGGCTCAGTCGGCTCAGATCGAGGCGGTCCTTGAGGAGCCTTAGGAGTTGAAGATACAGGCGGATGGGACCACAGGCCCTTCCCAGGTACCCACAGAGGGAAGTCCGGGGGCTGGCCTCAGCCCGAACCCGACCACTGGGGCCAGGGAGAGTCTTAAATCATCGAGACCCTCGACCATCCATGATCCCGTGACCTTGGGAGAGAGCTCATAGCCAGGTGTCCCACGGCTCGAGGTTCAGAGGCCCTTATTCGTAGGCACACATCTAGGGAATGTGGGGCTCCACTCGAGGATTTTTCATGGGGAGTTGTATTCTGACGTTCCGTGACGGTGACCCAGTGGGACTCGCCGACGATCAGACATTACTCCTTACTATGGTTCATGACCCCGCGGTTCTACTATTCGAGTGGTGCTTCTGGTTCTACATTTCCACACTGTCCTCCAGAGCCTTGCAGTCATTGGGCTCAGATTTAGTATGTCGATGATCGTCAGGTTCTCGAGCGACGGACATATCTAATTTGCATTGGGCTCTTGCGGTGCGAATAATTACGGGAGTTCTCCCGAGATTAGCCTCAGTAGGTATTCAGAGAGAGATGGTCGCGGTCTTGCACCGAGACACCCTTCTTTGGACCCATGTGTCGGAGAAAGCGACTTTCGCCTCAGTGTCTTCTTATCAGTCATCTGCTCCCGGACCCGACCTCTTCCTGCTTTGCCGGCCTTCGTCCGGTGTGAGGCGATCTCGAGGCTACGTATCGGATCTCGGAGGGTTACGGTTGGAGTCCTACGGGTTGGTGATGTCGCATTACTACATTCGAAGATAGGTCACCGAGGGCTGGCTCGGCCGAGAGAGTCTACCTTTGTTGATAAATTGCTGAGCCAGGTCTGGCTTGCTTTGGAGCTTTCAGAATTTGGTTGAGGAGGATCAAATGCCCTCAGGTCCCGGTATGGAACGAGCTATGGTGATGCTTTATTTCTTTTCTCCTCAATGACGGGACCGGGAGAGTGCCGGAATGGAGCGGGGAAGGACTCACGGAGGAGAGATATTCCCATGCTCCGAGGTCGAGATGGAGGAGTCGGTGCGGATCTTATCTACTCCATCTCCTCCACGCGCCCGACCATGGCCCTGGCCTCCGGCCACCATCATAGCCCAGCATAGCACTCCAGATCGTTCATGCTCGATTACCCGGGGGAGATAGCGAGGTGTTATGGATGTTAATGCATTCGTTAGCCTCTACAGGCATCGTTGGACGAGATTGACTCGGCCCGAGACCACTGGGCAGTGTCACTACCATGCACTCAGTGAGATCATGACCACCTCGGTCTCCGTATTCCGACCAAGCAGATGAGCAGCCCGGCGACATCCTTAGACATGCGCCCGCCGGCGGCCGACGAGCTTGGATCACCCACCGAGATTGGGGGTGAAGTCACACTCCATAATCTCCTAACTTTCCTATCCACACATTACGTAATACATGCTTTTGGGAGGAAAAGTTAGAGATAGGAAGTGTCTTGACTCAAACTTTAATACTAGTTTTGACATTATCAATGCCTCACGATTTTTTGTTTTGATTCATGTATTAGCCCGATAGTGGCGAGTGATATTTTATTATCTTGCTATATTTCTTGTATTAGCCATTTTGCTTTTATCAAAAGCTTTATAGCACTATTTACAGTTTACTATACTTGTGTAAAGTACTTTTGTGTCTTTATTTTGTGTTTCTACTTTTTCTTTCAATTGGACAATTGAATTGCTTTTAATTGAACAATTGAATTGCCTTTAATTGGAGAATTGAAACCCTATTGTGCTGCTTAATGCTAGATGATTCCAGCCATGATTGGTTTTGGTCCATTGAAGTTTTAAGCGTTTTCAACTTGAACATTCCCCATTTGGCTAATTCACACCTTGCACACAGTTGTACCAATAGGGTGATTATGTACCTCCTTTCACTTTGCAAGCGGAAGGCTAGCAAACTGGTGACAGCCCATAATGAGTTAGTTTACCAATGTATGAAGGCGATGTAGTCTTCGAGAAAGAAAAAGCAAAAGAAAAAGAAAGAAGAAAAAGAAAAATAAGCTTAAGTAATGGCTTTGCCTTGAAACACGAATCTGATCAAGGGGTATATGGCGAAAGCCTTTGAAGCCGTGCCTAAATCTTAGTTGGTTGAAGATCTGTCGACTTTGTGTTCGTTACATGGGTGGACGGGTAGAGTTTAGCGTGTTGTAGGTGCTTAATTCTCGAAGTCATTCGAATTACGGGGTGAAACCTGCAGAGTTTGTGGTCAAGTGATCCTTTTGGCTTGATGCCCTAAACCTTAATTGGTTGGGGTCATCGGTGGACCCCGTTACCGCAGTTTTGTTGAGAGTCGAGGTTTTGGCATTGCACCCTACAATGTGACCCGAATAAAGAAATAAGAGTGGCGATCTGACCCAGGTTGTTCGGTTTAAGGTCATAAGCGAGTAGCTAGGTTGGGGAGGAATAATTTTGCAATTTATTGGCTCAATACGGTTACATTAGGAATCATTAGATTTGTTAGAATTCAGGTTGATTTCATGGATCCGTGTTGACCAGCTTGTTCTTATATGGTTTACGTTCTCTCATGTCGGTTTTTCCTAACGGGGTGTAAATTGTTCATTTAAAGGTAATGTTTATCTGTACCTTACACTTTTTGAACCATATATATACTTTTGTAAAATCATGGCATGCATCCCATTACTATTTTAGCATTGCTAAGGGACTAACAACGTGTCAGGTTCGAGGTGTGATTGGTGCGAGTCTTTATTTTGAGCCACTATCTAAGATAGGTTTTGAGTGCTTACGCCTTGTCTGTGTCAATTAAACCAATTGATGTCGTGCGAGATCCACTTAGTACCAAATACCATTTCGAGTTTGTTTTTTGGGTAATTTTACGGTCTTCGTACTGACCACTTATCTGAAGATTTGCGGTGTTTTTAACCATCAAAAAATGAAGGAATTGAAGTGGATTTGAAGGAAGTGGGATACGATGCTTAAAAAAAGGAAGATACGGTGAGCAATGCGGTGAAGTAGAACAGTCCCAGGGTGTTCGCTATGATTGCAGAATTTATTTATGGGATTACGAAATTTGTAATCCTAAGCGAAATTGGGAAATTTCGCTAGGCTAGCGAAGGTGGCGATTCATTATCTCTATAATTTTAAACTGGGCTGGCGAGAATTCCTTTGTTGATACTTGAAATTTCTCAATTTCGCTATCTCTGTAGAGATTTAGCTAGGCTAGCGAAACTAATAGACTAGCGAGAATTTTTAAGCTATCTTCATGAGAAATCCCCACACTATGCTTGAGAAATTATTTGCCCACAATGATTTGTATATTTGATCTCTCTTGTGCGTTTTGATGTATTACCATTTTAGCCACCATGCAATCTCATATTTTAGGTATTTTGGTAGTTTCACTTTGGGTTGTACTATATAAACCCCCCTGAACTTGTAACCCTAGGCAACTTTTAAATGACTTTTCACAATTTCAATCCAGTTTTCCATGACTTTCATTTTAGGGTTTTATTTGCTCTCTTCTCTCTCTTCTTTCTTTCATTTCTAAGTGCCCGAACCTCCCCCTTGAGGATGACAACTCAAGGGATGCTTGGCTAAGCCTCCTGTATGGGTTGCTAGCTTGGTTTGGGGGGGCTTTGGGTTGTCCTCATGTAAATGTTCAGTCTGTTTATGGTTCCCCGACTTTCCAAACTAGGGTTTAATGCCATTTAATGTCCTTCCCTTGGTGATACTTGTCATGCTTTAGGGTTAGTGCATTCTTAATGCTAGATACCAGCGATATCCTTTAGATATCATTATGAGCCCTTTGTGAGAGTTGAATGCTAGGGTTTTAAAGCTGAATGGAACTTTGGATGCATAATACTTGTGTATTTCGAATAGGGTAGTTCACAGGGTTTGCAGTTTTATATCATTTAAAACAAAGAGATCCGAGTTTTGTGACTATGTCACTTGCCATAATGTCGAGGATCTCTTCGAGGACACTTTGTAGCCCCAGTATTTATCAAGCTGATGGCCCTAAACAACTAAGTTTCTTTCACACTTCACTTTAAGCCATTCTGAGTTAAGTGGGTAAGCAAAACAAAACCTCTCTATTGTTTTGAAACAATCCGCAAATCGAACAAAGCCTCACCATTTCCAAACTATGTGCAAATCATTCCTTAGGATGAAAACCCATCCCGTGTTGACCTAGGCCGCTACATACTCTGGTAAGCGACTCTGGCGATGCAGAACTAAGGATACAAATATTGTTGATTCAGGAATCCACCCCTCTAGTGGCGAATAGGTGTGTAGCTGTTTTCGGATGGGATCAATATTGGGGATACTTCCTATTTCGCTGGGAGGCGCAGAGTCAAACTAAATGAATTCTATTGTTTGGCCAAGATGAAGCAGGTGGCAACTTTGCCGGGGATCTTTGCTGGGAAAGTGTGCCACAGATCAATGGAGGCCGCCTAAGTATGATGTCCCTAAGTATGAGCGGAACAACTGATCGAGGCATCAGGCCGGCTAATCTTTGGGCTCCACCCCTTGAGATATCCCAAGTCGGCCCCTAGCACTCGTGGGATGTGGGACTGGACGGCGCACTATAGAGACCCTTGAACTGCTTTGGCACATTCCGCCAGGAGTTGGCGAGGCCAGGTGCCTGATCATAACTAGTGACCTTATCAATATTGTCTCAAATTCTCCATTGATTATTTGGTGCTAATTTTTGACCACTTTCATTGTGGTCAACGATTGTCAATCACAATGTGGTCTCCATGTGATTGTTATCTTAACGATCTTATGTTTGAAATTATTCCCTATGGTTTATAGTGGTATGTGTGGTCACTAAGTTCCCGACCACTTTTGTGATTCTATAACTGTTTTTGCCAGGTGAGCATATTTTTCGGGCTTTTGTCTTGCAGTGAGACTTGTACAATGATGATACAATTGGTGATGGATCAGGTATACGAACACTTTGTGATCTTTGCATCGTGTGGATGGACCTGGACCATTGAAGACTTCTAGCCTATTGCAATTATGCAAAAATATAAAAAATAAAAAATAAAATCAAAGTACATTCTTTTATACATAATTATGTACAAAAATGAATTAGATATAACGATTTTACCTATTTTTCTTTTTCCTATCATAAATCCTTCAACTTGTTATCTGTTCCATTCACTAGCTTTTGATGCACGTCTTTGCTTCTGATATTCATCGTTCAGCCGGGGTGTATATTTAGCCAGGATACATATACGTTGTCTCGTCACCTTCTCTTACATCCTTATCATCAATGATGGTGTGATGTCTTTCTCCATTGTGCCTCGTAGTGCGCTCGAATTTCTTCCCATATTTGTAGCTTTTTCGCTTTGTTTCTTTTTGTTCTAAAGTTGCTTCGACTCTTGTTTACTTCATGTTGAATGGGATCAGTATCTGTGGAGTGAGAATTGCGTGAAATAATTCATACTTTTAAGTGATAACACTAAATCGTGCAAATTATTCATTTATTCCTCATAGGTGTACAATATCTCCATACGGGATCTCGCCCTACAATGTGCCTACACTTCCACTGTGAAATCTATAAACATATATGATTTATTGAAAATGAAATTAAAATCAATGTGATAATATAATATGATATCATTATAATAACATTATATAAATGTGAGTTAGCATAAAAATGTAGATCTAAGTTTCTAACATGATATCTAACTATTTAAACTTTAGACTAATATGATGTCAATATAATAATTAATATTATGATATCTATGGTATTTAATATTATTATGATATCTACAGAATATTTAAGTTTTAACAGCCAAGGAAATAAGTATAATTGTTTAATAATATATATCTAAGATCTAAGTTTCTGAAACATTATATAACTAAAATAAAATGCCGAAGATCTAACTAACTTAATTTAATATTATCAAATTTAACTAAAATAAAATTATAGTAGCAAAAATGTTTCCAAATTAATATGAAGTTAACCTAGAGGCAACTAATATAAAATATTCTTTCAACATGATATCAGGCTTGGATTTTAAGATTGCTATAGTATATAACTAAAATGTTTAATAATATGATATCTAAGATCTTAATTTCTAACATTATATTTAACTTAATTTAAATTTAATTAACTCAATCTAAGTTCATATAAAAGTAATACTATTAACTAAATAACTAATATAATTAACTAAAAATTATATTAGTTAGTAATATTATTAACTAAAATAATATTATTAAGATATCTAAGAAGATCTAACTTTCTAATATTAAATAATTATAATTGTTTAATAGTATGATGTGTAATATCTAAGTTTCAAACATTATATCTAACTTAATTTATTATTATCAAATTAAACTAAAATAAAACTATAATATAAAAACATTTGTTATAAAACACTTCAATACCAAAATAAATCTAATATACATTAAAAATAAAATATGCATAAAAACAAAATAAATTCATAAAGAAACATTCCTTAATTAACCTTGTATTTGTTATAATTGAAACCTTAAAAACCAAGATCTTCAAAATATTGAGATAAAACACAAAGAAAAAATAATTTGAGAGTCAAACGGAGCTTGAATATGGATGGATGAGTTTGTAATGAAATTGTATGATTTTAGGGGTAATTATAGAATTTTTTGGAGTCAAAATAGTCATTGGATTGTCAAAAAATTGTTGTGATTTAATTCTAACCGTTGGATTTGATTTTGCTTTAAATCTGACCGTTGGATCATCATATATCGGTTGGAAATCATTCTGAACCGTTAAATCAAGGTTCAGATTTAAAATCAACCATCGGATGCCTTTAAAAAAGCGGACAAAATTTGGACTGTTGGATGAAAGCAGGAACAAATCTGACAATCAATTCACAACACTGGCCGATTTCGAATTTTCCGCTTCACGCAGTGACGTATGCCAATCCTTCGATATTTCGCTACAATATCGGTGATTTTTTTTATATTCTACCGATTTTTTGCCCAACTGACTTTGGTTGGCCAAATCGTATCAGTATTGACCGATATCCGATATATCGACGATATATCGGCCGATAAAACTGATTTTTTGTTCCTTACCTCTACCCACAATGCTCATATGATAACTAAATCCCCCAAGTGATTATTAAATTTCTCATAATATATGTATCACATCCCCATGGTCATTTTGCCTGGATCACTATATTTTTTATACTTTTTTGTTTCAAAGAAGGAGATTATTTTATTAAATTTACTTATCCCTTTTCAAAGTGTTATCCCATAAAAATAATATTTAGATGATAAAAGAAATGTTTGAAAAGGAAAATCCAAGAAATCAGAAAATTATCAATAAAACATATATTCAGTTATTTTTGACTTGATTTAAAAATTACGCATGCAGATAAAATCTGTCATGTTTTAACCGTAATCCATTATTATTCAATATCTTAATTTTTAGGTCTCCTTAATTATTTATTGGAAGCAATTGAACATATTATTATTATTATTATTACTATCGTACTGGATTATTATTACATTGTAATATTTTATTATTTGGATTGAGCCCGAGACTTCCTCTTCCCTACTCACCCCTTAATCATTTGAGGTAGGCCTCTTATTTATAAATTATTAAAAAATTATTAAGTGGCTATTAATTTTCCATGTTGATGACCACAGATTAAGAGAAAAAAAAGCTCTACTACCCCTTTCACCTGAAGAAAATTTCATAAAATATGGACCATCAAATATCCCAAAACTAATTTAATACTTATCTTTTTAAAGATTACCTCTAGTTTTAGAAATTCCAGATTTCCGAAAATAAAATTATTCTAACGTTCACTGTACCTATTATGGAAAGTTTGCATGGCTACATATATTGCACCATCTCCGCCGTTGTACCGTTGAATGACGAAGCAAGAAATGACAACCAGAAAATTACATTATGATTTTCCGGCCACCGCCGTGGTTGCGATCATTCTTCTCCTCTCCCCGCCGATTATACTCGCCGATCCTTTCCAGATTACGAAGGATAAAACTCAAGTAGCTGCATGGTTCGGCCAAACCATCCGGAATTATAAGCTCCGGGTTGACACGCTTGATCCAGAGCTGGCGAATGCTGAGAAGAACGTAACGATCATTAAGGTGAGACAATCTGGCAACGGAGACTTCAAGACGGTGAACGATGCCGTCCAGAGTATTCCGGCCGGTAATACGCAACGCACAATTGTATGGATTGGAGGTGGAGTATATGTGGAGAAAGTCAAGATAGATAGTACTAAGCCCTTCGTCACATTCTACGGATCGCCGAACAACATGCCGATGCTGTCGTTCGACGGGACGGCGGCGAAGTTCGGGACCGTGGACAGCGCCACCCTGATAGTGGAGGCTGATTACTTCATGCTGGTCAACATAATTGTCATTGTGAGTGAGCTCACTCATTATATATTTTTTAGTATGCTGATGATAAAAAGATAAATGGTTAAACGACCAACTCAACTCTCTTAATTAATAGATTGACCTGGCTATATCATGTGGAGATTCAAACAAATATGTCATGTCCCACTTAGGGGAGAAATTTAGTATATGCGTTTTAAAGTTGTGAAAGTTCTTTGGATCTAAAGCAGATAATATTTATATAGTTGGATCGGATCATTACAAATAGTAGCAAAGTCAAACCTCAAATCTGGTGTGGGACCATTATGTTTGGCCTCTTAGAGGATGGGTGTTTATCACATCTCACATCGAATCGGATAGGAGAGAAAGTTCATGATACTATAATATAAGTATGTTTTCCTCTTAACTTAGTAAACGCGTTTTAAAGTCTTGAATACCTTTTGAGCCCAAAGCAGACAATATGTACATGATTGGACTGGAATCTGGATCGTTATAAATGGTAAAAAAGTCGATCCCCGAACCCAATGTGGGGACCTGTTTGGCCTCCTACAGGATTGAGTGTTTATCATCCCATAACGGATATGCGAGAAAATTCTTAGCACTATAGTATAAGTATGAACCCATCTCAACCTAGTAGACACGTTTAATTTAAAGATGTGAGGGCCCTTTGGGTCAAAAGCAAACAATTTCTACATGATTGAGCATGATCTTTACAAAATCAAAGACTAACTCTCATAAAAGCTAAAGTTTATAGAATTTGGGTTTAAGATGAATATCATGTTTCACATAAACAGTACTATGATAAAGTTTATGATGATGGTGTTTTAATTAATTACAGAACTCATCTCCGACCGACCGGGTGGGAAGCAGGGGGAGAAGCAGGGCGCCGCGGCGTCCTACGACAAGGGGCGTTCGGCAATGCCAAGCTGATCGGTTTTCAGGACACCCTGTGTGATTATAAGGGCAGGCATTTTTTCAAGGGGTGCTACATTGAAGGCACTGTGGACTTCATATTTGGGAGGGGCAGGTCAATTTATTTAGTGAGTTTCTTAGCGTTTTCTAAAAAAAAATGTTTTGCAAAACAAAATAAGTAATTGAAAACAATTAAAAGATGTTTTTGAAAGCATATTATATATTTTCTTTTCCTCCTTGCTGTGTTGTCTCAAAAGTACCAAAGAATTAAAGAAAAAAAAATGCTAAAAAATATTTTCTCATTTGTTGTTATATGATTTTTAAAAAATAACATATAATTAAAATTAGTTAAAAAATTATATATTTTAAATCGTCATTTAATCTTTAAACTAAATATTACCGAGTTTAAAGTTGAAATAAAAATAATTTTATTAACTTATAACATGTTATTTTTTACTTTTCTTCCTTCAACTTTTATTTTTAGTTTATTTCTATTACATTTTCGTTAAAATTTTCCAAGAGGTTTCCAAGTCCTCAAAAGTTATGTTTGGTTTACAGAAAATTTGAGGAAAAATTCAAGGGAAAGAAAATAGGAGGAAAAGTAGAGGAAAATAAAATTTGAAAGAAAATAAAAATAGGGTAAAATCTAATTAATGCATTATTAAAATTAAATAATTTAAGAATATGCAAGTTTCTAAATAATTTCATTTATATTTAATTTTCTTTTAAGTTATATGCATTTGACAACCTAATGTGAGAAACTCATCATTTTTAAAAAAAAAGTTTCAATAAGAGGCTACCCACATTTTACTTAAAGATTTCACTTGTTACTGTTGTGTTACAACTTTATTTAAGTGATAAATGCTCCCATTTGAACTAAATACTCAACTATTACCCCCTCTCAAGCAAGCCATTTTTTGGTTCCACCATTATGAAGGGGTATAGGGTTCAAATTCCACTCAGAATAAATTCTTGTAAGAAACATAACATATATATATATATATATATATATATATATATATATATATAAAGTGAATAGATATATATAAAACAAAACACAACCTTAATTAGAAATTTGTTTTCTAATATTTTGGTGAATGTTGGGGGAGGGTTAGGGTTGTGAGTTACATGCAAATGGAGATGGGCGGAGTACGGTGATAACGGCTCAGGGAAGGAACGTAGAATCAGACGACACGGGATATTCATTCGTGCACTGCCAGGTTTCAGGTACGGGGAACACCACTTTGTTGGGGAGGGCTTGGATGAGTAGACCCAGGGTCGTCTTTTCCTACACTTACATGAGCTCCGTCGTCAACCCTGCCGGCTGGTCCGATAACTTCAATCCTGAACGCGCCAAGTAAGCTCCTTCTTCTCCCTTCTTTCCTTTCCGATATATATACTTTTGTTGTGCCGATTCTTTGGCTAATCCTAAAATCAAATTACGCAGATGGCGTTTTCTCTCATTAAATTATAAACTCATCACCAACCCTTTCCACGACCGATGGGATAACCCAACAATGATCCTCCTCACACATCGGGCCTCGGCCTACAGCCGACAACCCGCCCCGATGGCCGAGACTTGTTGATAACCCGCCTAACACTAACAAAGCAAAGATCTTAAGCCTTCTCAATCCAAAAAACTAGCTCATGAGATAGTTTTTCCCTCACACTTATAAACTCATCACCAACCCTTTCCACAATCGATGTGGGATAACCCAACACTTTTTAACACTCTCCTCCCATATCCTCATGCAAAAAATCAAACAACAAAACTGACTCTATTTAACCAATGATCTCTTCTAAAATCAAACTCTAATTAATAATACCATTTCAAACAATCAATTTTCCCACAAATACAATTTGGGTTTATTATATATAGATATATATATCCATATATATTATTTAATCATTACAACATACCTATTTATTTTATTTAGATCTAATTTATATATTTATTATAATTAATAATAATAATAAATATTGTTGTTAAACTACTTTCCACTGGATATATATAAGGTCCCACTCCCACGTAAGAATCACAAAAGAAGATAAAGAGGCATTAAAAAGCTTAATTCAATTACTATATGCCTTGGCTTCGGTACTATAAAAGTGATTGCATGTAGAGATATAAGCAAATCTTAAATAATTATTACTTAATGTACGACTCAGAGATGATATATTAACCATCACGAATAAAAAGATCAATATCCCTTATCCTATTAATGCTTTGGGGCCTTTGGCACCTAAAATAGAAGTGTGGGTCAGACAGATTAATTCGATTTGGTTTTTAAAACATTGGTTAAGCTTAAGAAAACGCCTTCAAGATGGATTTGATGATAATAATAATACATGTTACAAAGTAATGAATGTTTGGGTTTGCAGAACGGTTTTCTACGGAGAATACAACTGCATAGGACCAGGAGCAGACACATCAAAAAGAGCTACATACACGAAGAAGATGAATTCCGATCAAGCCAAACCCTACATCACCCTCACCTACATTGCTGATGCTCATCATGGCTGCTTCCTCCACCAAACCTTGCCCTCCATTGAAACACGTACATAATCCAGATCGGCATATAAATTAACTACTGGATGTAATGGTGAGGTTCTCATCCGTCCAAAACCAACATCAAGTTTTGTTCGATTTAGGATTGTCATGTATCTACGTTATCTTATCTCTCTACAAAACCTTCAAATTCATTGTATATCTAAAAATATATAAATGTAGAGTACTCTCTACACAATGTTCATTTATGTATATTTATAAATCATTCTTTATCTTCTTTCCCTTTGTGTTGAGTATGTGGTACTAGTAATCCAAAAGTGTTGAGATACTAAATTAAATTGAACTTTAAATATTTTCTAAATTTTTTAATTACTTAGCATCATTTTCGAATCCTTTTTTTTTATGATTGTTAGATCTGCATTAAAGCCAAAAACTATCAAATCTCTTGTTCATTAATTCACATTCTCATTTTTTGGTGCATTTACTTGTCATTTGTATATCTTTAGAGGGCACCTTTCATCTCACCATAGTTTGGACTATATTCGATTGGAGAAACACATATGACAGTGAGGGGTAGCTTGATGACGTTGTAAAGAGCCTATTGGAATCAAAATTAATATAAAAAGAAAGAAGCTCAAATTTTGAGCTTGAAATTAGTTGAACCCTCAACAAATTGAATGTTGATGAGAAGTGAACATAAAGAGGTGTGTCAACCCACTATAAACCGAGTTTGCATCTCTTATCTCTCTATTTCCTTATTTGTGCTATTGGATTATATTGAAAATTATATTTGTTTTGTAAATATTTTTTTGAGAAACCAAATTTAACCTCCCTTCGATTTCTTGTTCAACCATTTTTACTTGGAGGATATTTGGACTCTTTATAAAATTCTAGACCCAGTCGGGCCTGAAATATAATTGCCAATAAAAATACCTTTTTGCCTAAATTAGAGTTAATATTAAAGCATGAGAATGATAGTAAAAGTGTGGTGAAAGAAAGAAAAATAATTGATTACATAGAAAAAGTTAAAATTAATTTTTAATTTTTAGTATTTCGTAAAAAGTAAAATGCTAAAAACAAACAATTTGATATTAACACTATTAAACAATATTTAATTTTAAGTTTGATTAAGGGTGCGTTTGGGAGAGTTTATTTATAATTTATTTGAGCTTATCTTCTCACATAAGTACTTTTGATAAAAATTATAGGTATTTGAAAGAGCTTATAAAAATAACTTATGACCCCTTATAAACTCATTTTAGCTTATTTTAATAAGCTTTATGGAGAAACTTATCAAAACAAGCTCAATAAAGCTTATACGGAAGCTTAAAAATTGATCATCTTAATGATAAAACTATTGTGACAAATTATGTAAAAAAGATTATGAAAAATAGAAAAGAAATTGTAGAAAATTATGTAAAAAGGAAACTTTTGGAAAATTATGTAAAATATGAAAATAATAATAATTATGAAAATAATGAAAAATAGAAGAGAAATTTGAAAAATTTATGTAAAAATAGGTAAAATTCTTATTAAAAACTTTGAAAAAAATAAAACAAATTCCGAAAAATTATGAAAAAAAATAGATAAAATTTAAAAAAATATGTAAAAAATAGGAAAAATTTCAAACAAATATTTAAAAAATAGGAAAAAAAATCTATTGATGATGAGAGTAATGACATTGATGATAATTTTCTTGATTTACAATTTGATGCATATGCATGCGTGTTTCTTTTGTTTTGGAGCTTAAAATTTTTGTGATGAAGGGAAACATTAATGATGTTTGTTATTTTGTTTTGGAAATGTTTGTGATGACAGGAAGCACTAGTGATGTTTGATTTTTATGTTTGATGTTATTTATTTTACGTATTTCTCATTGAAATTATAGAGAATATTTAGTGAGATATATAATTTTTATTTATATTATATATGCACATCACTTAAAAAAAGCTCTCGCCTAAGTGTGCTCTTGCTCTTTAAGCCCTGTGCCGTTTACGCCTTAAAACTATGAGTCATGGTACATCAATGCTCTAATTTATAAAGCATCTTAGTATTTTGGGGCCGAAGAAAAAACCTATGATATTTTAATTTTTATAATCTCTTTGATGCATATGAAACAAAAGTGAAAAGGAGAAAATTGTTAATTAGCTATTTTTTATACTAGAGATTACATTTTAATGATAAATGTTTTTAGTATATAGTGAATCTTTACTTTATTTTTAATTTTTTTTTATCATGGTTTCATGATATATATAATATTAATTTTTAGTTATGTTCTTTAGTTTTTAATTTTTTAAAAATTATGATAAGTGCTTATTTATTCAAACACTTAAATTTTATAAGTGCATATGATGGTCTTTTCAGTAATTTCAACATTTATAGGCATATGTATAATAATGTATCAAAACACCTTAAAATAATGCATAAACGCTTTTTAAAATATGCATTCAAACACAAATAGCTTATTGAATAAAGTACTTATGACATAAGCTCTCTTCTAATAAGTTCTTATAAAATAAGTGATTAATTAAGCTGTTTATTCAAACAAGGCCTAAGAATTAAATAAAAATAAATCAATAAATAAATAATTAAATAAGATCGATTGGTGGAGATTTGATAGAACTTATTATAGTTGGTCATTTTCATTTATTTATTTTTAAAATTTTTGTTTTTGAATACTAAAAACAAACAATTTGATACTAACACTCCGCTCTTCGCTTGTTTTAACGGTGAATGTTTTACCACTTGAGTTGGGTATGATGAACATTTTTTTTTAAATTTTAATCATATTAAAAATATAGTTTGTAAATAAATATGTATCCTAATTGTCTTTAACTTATTTATTCGAAAAATAACTTTTAAAAATTATTTTATATATATTAAAAACAAGAAAATATATTTCGGATAGAAAAATATAAAACCATACACACGAAAGAATATTAAATGGGATATGTATTGAAAAAAAGTCTCGTTAACAACCAAATTTCCTAAAAGCTGAATTTTGTAGGATTTGGGTCCAATATGTTAGAATGCGTCTCTTAATGTCTCTCTCATGTGCACCATCAATTTTCTAAAGTCAAACTTCAGGTGTAATCAACGCCTTAAGTCCTATCTTCACCTCTAAATAGTTGAACCCAACTCTTTTAGCAAGACATCCCCATACTTGTAAGTATTTGTAGGACGACTTTGTTCCTTTCCATAGCTCATATGGAGTCTTTTCTGCTTTCTTTTTAGGGACTTTATTAAAAGTGCAATTAGCAGTCAAAACGACTTCTCCCCATTTGTTTTATGGTAGACCAGAACTAATTAGCATTGCATTCATCATTTCTTTTAAAGTACAATTCTTTCGCTCTGCTACTCCATTTGATTGAGGCAAATAAGGTGATATGGTTTCATGTATGATCCCATTCTAAGCACACAAGTCAGCAAATGGCAATTGATACTCACTACCTTGATCACTTCTAAGAAATTTAATTTTCTTGTTGACTTGATTCTCAACTAGCTTTATTCATATTTGACTTGATAACAGTCATTACATCGAGTTTCCACATTTCATCGCTCATATATCCTTTCCCGGTATACATTCCACTTTTGGACAAAACAAATTTATCTAACTCAAACACCATCCGAAATCCACAACTTGCGAAATTTGGGTATATATAGGACGTTTTTCTAGAGTCACTTCCTTCCCATAAATCATCTTCAAGACCATTTTCCCTTGGCTCTTGATTTTAGAGGTGGCTAAGTTCCCTATGAACACCTTTTCCCCAGTCTCAATTCAATCAAAGATGGAGAACATTTTATTGTTAGAGCATACATGGCAGGTAGCACAAATATCAATCCACCATTCCTAGGGATTTGATCCTACCATGTTCACCCCATAAATCATTGACGTGAGGTCAATGTCAAACACTTCTTTAGTGATGTTATTGACCACATTAGCCTCCTTAGGCTTATTTCTTTTTGGCAATCTGCAATCCGCCGACTTATGGCTTTACTTCCCATGGTTGAAGCATTTTCCTTGAAATTTTTGCTTCTTTAAGATCCCTCCCTTGGGTTCCAACTTAGTGCCTTTTCCTTTGTTGTTGGCTTTTATTGAACTTGAAACTTTGACCATGTTCCACAAAGAAGTATTCGATCAAATTGTGTGCTATCCTCTTTCTCGATCCTCTATCGTCTCTTCAATGCGAAGTCCGAATGATTCGATGCTCATTTTCTCTTTATGCCGAGATAATCCTTGAAATCTTTCTATTAAGGGGGACGTTTCAATGATGGCTGCCACTTTGAAGGTTTCCACTTAACACCATTTCCTCAAAGATGTATTCATAGTGTATTACTTAGTTCTTGACTTGACTTGCCACTTTTTTGGAATCTACCATTTTGTAATCAAGGAATTGGCCCACAACAAATTTCTTAGGCCTAGCATCCTTGATTTTATATTTTCAATCTAGAGGTATTCATAGCTCCATTGATGTCTTCTTGTCAGAGTATGCATTGTATAAAGAATCAGCTAATCCATTCATGATGTAATTCCTATACAGAAAACTAGAATGTTTCCAAGCATCCATGGCATTGATGACTTAGATATCACACTGCCTCTTGAGCTTCATACATCTTCCAAACAAGAATCAGTAAGATTCAGAGTGGTAGGGTAGAATAACATATTTTGCTACCACTGTTTGAAATTAAGTCCATTGAACTTCTCAAGTTTCTCTCTTAGAGAGATAGAAATGGGTAGAGCAGTGGGCATCATTGGCACTTGGGCCATAGTGGGGTTTGCTTCCTGGATAGATTCAGGCATAATCATGCATGTTGTTGGAGTCATATGCCCTTTTTCTTGCAATAAAAAAGGTGTGTCAAACGTTTTCTAGAAAAATTAAAAACAACTTCTATAAAGTATTCTTAGGGAAAGACCGCGTATGATAAATAAATCGTGACCGCCCTTAGACAAAATATTCAGTTCCTAGGAAAATAGAAGGGTCACAAACGATCCCACTTAAGATCCAAACTCCTTACACATAACTTCTCTTTATGGTAATTTCTAATTTCCCAAAGGAAATTGACATGATCCTTATAAGAATATTATTCTAACAAATTAACACAACCATTGATTATAGCCTAGTGTAGAGCATTTGCCTCTTTGAATGCAAAGTCATGGGTTAAAACTAGGGGTGTCAAACGTGTTGGGTTAAACGGCTAATGCCAAACGGTGACGGGTGAAAACATGTAAACCCGCATACTCCACATCGCTTAATAAACGGGTAAAAATCAAACATCGCAACACGAACCGTTTAATAAACGGGTAACACGACACGACTCGTTTAACACGTCTAATTTTAACGGGTTGGGTCGGGTTGGGCCCGTTACACGATA
The DNA here is from genome assembly GCA_016808115.1 of Tetrastigma voinierianum. NCBI lineage: Eukaryota > Viridiplantae > Streptophyta > Magnoliopsida > Vitales > Vitaceae > Tetrastigma > Tetrastigma voinierianum. The sequence continues at coordinate 76,795 of JAEQBH010003123.1, read as the reverse complement.
AACCACCATTTGACCCATTTAATTGCTTACTATTAACGTTTTGACCCATTTAATACCTGCAAACTACCCGTTTAACCATTTATCTGTTTATTTAAAAATGTTAACTTCATAAAACTAACAAACTAACACAAAAATGTTGCTTTATATATTTTTCTATGTGGTTGTTATTAAAAAAAATAAAGATTAATTTTTTTTAAAAAAATATTAATTTATTAATTTTATTTAAACGTGTTCGGTTATAACGGGTTACATGTCTCAATTTTAACACGAATTCGCGATAACGTGGTTAAACGGTTGACTCGCTTATCACCCGAACACCCAACCCGTTTAATCGCCTAAGCACCCTGTCGGTTAATCGTGTCAAAATGAATTTTTTGATGTGCCTAGTTAAAACCCCATATTTGTATTTTTTACAATCAATTTTTTTTTCTCACAAACCAACAAACCAAATAGTTTGATTGGTTTTAACCTTTTGTGAACCAAATTTTCCCAAATATTTTTTTCCTTAACAAAAAAATCATTAAAAATTATTATTATATTTTTTTTTTCTTCTCAAACGGAAACCATTTAGATATCCGAAACTTTCTTTCACGTTTTTTTTTTCATTTCGAAAAAGGATAAATTTTTTTCCAAAACTGAAATCATTTTGTATTTCAGAAACTTGCTTTTACTTTTTTTTTTTTTTTAAGGAAAATTGAATTTGGTTCTATTTTTTGTTCTCTTTCCGGATAAATCATAACAAGAATAAAAAGGTTTTAAAACATTCTTTTAAAAAAAAATCCTTCTATACTGGATTAAAAAAAAAAAAAAAAAGGATATGCAAATTCCTTTTCACTAACAGAAAAAGGTATTTTGTTTTTCATTGTTTTCTTCTCCGTCGACTTCTTCTTCTTTTTCTCATGCATAAACTTTCCGATGGAATACATTTTAAAATTGTTAAACAATCTTATTAAACCTGCAACCAAATTTTGGTTAGGAAACAAATAATACCTGCAATAAAAAAGTCATAGCACTGTCAAGAACCAAAGGTGGGGAAAAGGAAAACGGAGAACAAGGAATCAAGAAGATTGTTGGTGATCGAAAGTCGAGTCTTGGGAGGAGCCATAATCTCCTTAAAACATTCATCATCTCCTTTGGTGCTCGAAGACTATCAAATCGACATATGTCTCCTAAGATAAAACGATGTACAAACAGTACCACAATACCTTGATACTACTTCGAAGAATTGAGACTATGTTGGAACCTATCACCATACCAACAATACTCAGACATAGAACTTACTTGATCCAACCTTTACACACACATAGACTGAGAATAAGAATAGGATTCAATCTATTGAACAGGAGAAGGCCTCTCAGATTTTTCTGCATCAAAATGAATGTAACTCATTCCTCAAAATGAATGTCATTCATTTCTTGTATTGAATGTAATTCAAACAACTTTTTCCAACAACATCCTTATTTCCTCTTTTGACAATACAAAAGTCTAACATTGTTTCATATAAAAAATGAGTCAAATGACATTCAATTTCAAGGTCCTTATATAAACGTAACTAGTATAGTTGTAGAGATAAAATGGTTGTATTCTTTAGCGGGAGAACTAACGACAACAATTTCTAAATCCTTAGTTAAAATACAAATTTAGAGTAAAAGATTTTTCAACTTTGAGTTTGAGGGGATGTTAAAGGAAATTTGATTAGTACTTTAAGCTAATTACAATTAATTTTCAGGTTGTCATATCTAGAATAATATTCTATACGCATGTTGTTAGACTAATGAAGACATTAAAAAGTAGCTAGAGTTTAATTTCCTACAATTTAAGCTCTCCTGATGTTAGGATTTTTGAATTATAGCCAAAAAGATAATTGAAATGAATGAAAAGGAAAGTAAGGGAAAAAACAAGAAAAAGTTGTTACTCTTTGACTACAATAGGTTTGGGGATCTAATTTGTGGTAAAACATAAGAGAAAGAAAATAGTAAGAAAAAACATAAAAGAAGAAAATAAAAAATAGGATCAAAAGTAATGAATATATTTATTTTCTATTTTAAACTTTATTTTATTTGTTTTAACTTATTCATATAAGGGTATGAAGATTAAATAATTTTAAAATATATAAATTTTTAAAAAATTAGTCATTTATTTTCTTTTAAAAATTCTCATAATACAAATTCAAATATGAGAAAATGATTTTCCTCAATAATTATTTTATTTTATTTATTTTTTAGTTCTTTCTTATAATCAAACATGACCTTTGTTTATTTATTTTGTCTATTTTTAAGTTTCCTTCTCAATTGTTTATAGGAAAAGTTAAATTATTTTTAAAAACATTCAAAAATTTAAATCAAGTGGCTATTAATGTTTATTACAGTAAAACAGATGGAAGAAGAAATGAGGGAATATTTGATTTCATTCTTCAAAGAAAATGGCTACATAATGTGTATATGTAGTTGTGGTAGGGCCTTCTCTAGGTTCTCTATTCCACTCACCCGAATATACAGCTCGACAAAAAAACTTAACCAACTCATTCTAGAATAATATGATATATAATGAAAAAAAAAAAAGAAAGAAAAGGAAATGGGCTATAATAATGTAAAACTCCCCCTCAAGATGGAGAATACAAATCATGAATTCCCATCTTGCAAAGAAGAGTGTGAAATTGTGTTGGATGAAGTGTTGTAGTGAAGATATCCACTAGTTGATTTGAGGTAGTGACATGCATTGTCTTCACAATTCCAGCTTGTATTCTTTCACAGATTGTGTGACAATCAATTTCTACATGCTTAGTGCATTCATGAAAAACAGGGTTGCTTGCAATATGAAGAGTAGCCTGATTGTCACAAAAAAGTAGAGCTAGACCATTATGAGGCACTTGGAAATCCTTTAACAAGGCCAATAACCACAAGATTTCACAAGTAGTTTTTGCCATAGAGAGATACTATGCTTCAACCGAAGAAAGAGACACAATTTGTTGTTTTTTGGATTTCCATGATATGAGAGATGAACCCAAAAAACACACAAAAACCAGAGATGGATCGCCTTGTATCTAGACAAGTAGCCCAATCAGAATCGGAAAATGCTTTCAACCGAATACTTTAATTAGATAGGAAGAACATGCCTTGTCCTGGAGTTCTCTTGGTGTATTTCAAGACACGAAAATCTGCTTGTAAGTGTGCAGTATGAGGAGTAGCCAAAAATTGACTCAAGCAATTCACTGAATAACTTAGATCAGGTCTAGTAATGGTAAGGTATAATAGCTTATCAATGATTCGCCTATAAGCAAAAGGATCAACCACCAAATCACCATCTTTTTGAGAAAGCTTGAGGTTTGGTTCCATTGGAATAGTGGTTGGTTTACAACCCAAGTATCCAGCTTTGGAGATCAATTCTAGTGCATATTTTCGCTGACAAATAGAAATTCCAGCAATTGTCTGTGCAATCTCCAAACCTAAAAAATATTAGAGAGGGCCCAAATCTCTCACTTTGAATCGTTCACTAAGGGCAAATTTCATATCAGTCATGGCAGCCATATCATTGCTAGCAATTATCATGTCATCAACATACACCAAGAGGGCCAAGAAAACATAACCTTAACTTTTGATGAATAAAGAATGGTCATTGACAGATTGAACAAATCCTATTTCCAACAAAACAATTAAGAATTTATGGAACCATTGACGAGAAGCTTGACACAACCCATAAATTGATTTATGCAACCTACAAACTGCATTAAGAGCAAGATCCTCCCCCTTTCGGCAAGAATAACCCGGGGGAACATTCACATAGACTTCTTCAATGAGATCTCCGTGAAGGAAAGCATTTGCCACATCAAGTTGAGAAAGAGACCAACTCAAAATGGCAGCCTAAGGGAGAGCAAAGTTTTACAAGAATGCTTAGCTTGCTAGGAGAAAAAGTATCCAAAAACCAATACCTTCCGCTGTGTATCCTTTAGCTAAGGCGTAGTCAGAAGCCAATGGTGCCATCAGCTTTGTAATTATTTATACACCATTTTACATTCGATGGTTGTTATCTGGGGAAGAGTGACATGACCAAATATTTCAAAGCTTGCGTACCAATATCCATAGCATCTCGCCATACTTGAGACTCAACAAATTATGAGAAAGTTTGAGGTTTTGTTTGGGTGCTAATTGCAAGAGTAAAAGCTCGATGGGATTTGGACAACCTATGGTAACTTAAGAAAGAAGAGATGGGATGTAAAGGAGCTAGAGAAGAGAGACCATATAAGTTGAAAATTTTATTTGCAGCTAAATAACAATGATAATCAGATAAATAAGTTGACGATTTGGTTATACGGAGTGGACGAGATGTAGGTTGTAAATCTTGGTTTTGGTTAGCATCAATAGGTTCATGTGAAGAAGAAGTTGAGAGATTTTGGTGAGAAGGATGCATAGAAATGGACTCAATAGAATGAGGTATGACACGATCAACAAAGATATCAAGATGTTCATTTTATTAGGTTTGGATTGAGAAAATGGAAAAATATTTTCATGAAAGACAACATTTCTAATGATGTAAACTTTATTGCTCTCTAAATAAAGTAACTTGTACCCTTTATGTCCAAAAGGATAACCAAGAAAAACCGATGCCCTAGCTCGTGAAGTAAATTTAATTGACTAACAAGAGTCACACCATAACATAGACACCCAAAAGAACGAAGATGTGAATATATGGGTTTCTTGTTGTTCAACAACTCGAAGGGACTTTTGTTGGACAACAATGGAAATGGTTTTCTATTAATTAAATAAACTGTAGTTAAAACACATTCACCCCAATAGAAAAGAGGAACAATTGATTGAAAAAGAAGTGCTTGGGCAAGTTTAAGGATGTGTTGGTGCTTTCTTTCAACAACGGAATTTTGTTTAGGAGTTTCCACACATGAATGGAAAGAGACAATTCCTTTTGAACAAAAGAAATCATAGAATGCTAATTAATTCAAGAGCATTATCTCCATACATATTTGATGGCAAAAGTGAAGGCCAGAAAATCATATTATAAAAATTATGGAAAATAGTCATAGCATCCGATTTTGAAGTTGAAAAGATTACACCCATGGCTCGGTACAATCATCAACAATATTGAGAAAATATTTATGACCAGCTCGTGTGCTAACATGAAAAGGGCCCCAAACATCAATATGTACCAACTCAAAGGGATTTGTGGACATATGATTATTAGAAATGAAGGGTAGACGCCTTTGTTTCAAGAATGACAAATATGACAATGTGTGAAGATAACGTGACATGAACTAGGAATTTGTAATTCATTATGAAATAATTGAATTTTTACAGCAGAGGGATGTCCCAACCTAAAATGCCAAATATCACTTTTGCTCATTACAGAAGATGAAGAAATTGAATTACAATGAGCAATTCCTAATTCTAGAAAATATAGATTTCCTTGTCTTCTACCCTTCCCAATCATCAAGCCTCAAAAAAGAGGAACAAAGAGCACATCATGTAATACCAAGAAATCAAACAATTTAATAGACCCTATTCTTTCTATACCTACTAATTGACCATTAGGTAAAGTTACAGTGGTATTTTGAACAAAAATTGTAAAACCCGAGAAAAATCAAAATTTTCTTAGAAATGGCAAAACAATAAATTGCCGAAATTGTACAGGTTGAAAACCTATAAATTTATTTTCTAGATCTTGGATGACAAAACGAAACTCATCGTTGGATTCGTCTCATGAAATCTAATTACCTGGACAAATTTCATCAAATTCCGAGATAGTCAGAATTTCACATTTTTCAGGGTGACGGGTGTCCAGTGACTCTCAGGAACGAGATTTTTACAAAAATCTTAAAAGTTAGGAAATAACTTGAGTTAAGTTCATGGAATATGATTTGAATTTGAATTGAGACAAAATAAATTGTTTTGGGGTAGAGATGGACCAGGGCAAGTGTGAACATGTGGCATGACATGGGGCACTAGTCCCTTAACTTAAACTTAAAATAGAATAAAAGAGGACTTAGGGCAGAAAAATTACGTTTTTCTACTGTGTTCGAATAAGAGAGAGAGAGAGAGAAAGAGAATCAGAGCTCTTACCTATCCATGAAGTTCCATTGGTTGAAATTCATCAAAGAATGAGTGCTCTATCAGTATCGACAAGTATTAATGCAGCTTCTAAAACAAGAGATTTTGTCGAGGATCCAAATGAGGAGTTCTGGAAATCAAAGGTTTCGTATTAGGAAGTGTCCATGAGGCTTCTTAGGGTTTCTTCTATGCTTCAAGAGGTAGGGATCCTTCCTACCTTGGTTTATTTTCCATTTTTGGGCTAGAAATGGTCAGATGTTCGAGTTCATGTTGGGTGTCCTTTGCCTAAGCGAGGACATGGAGCTTCCCCAAGAAGAAAGGGTCTTCACCCCAGGCGAAGAAGGTTCGCCAGGCGGGGTTCGCCTTAGCAAAGGTACATGACGCCCTGCCGAGCCTGGGATAGAATTATGGAAGTTTCTGGTCCGCCTAAGCGAGGCTTTTCTCACCTCGACGAACCACTTCACCAAGGCGAAGGTAGGCTATGCCTAGGCGAGCCTGTGACTATGTTGAGGCTTGTGTTCATGGCTTATTTGGGATTGGTTTCATGGTCCGATCTGTGATTGTTTATGGCTTGCTTTGGGGTCATTGTATAACTTGTTTGAGAGCGTCATTACTTGACTAAGGAGTGACATGTTTGGATGTCAATATGTGTGTTCTAATGTATTGGCATGTGATGAGTCGAGACAGGTGGAATGGCCATTACATGGCTTGATCGTGTGTGTGTCATCGTCAACATACACGACATGTTGTATGTTGGATGTTGATATATGCATGCATAATATATTGACATGAATGAAATGATACCAGTTTATGTGATGTGATTGTCCATGACACCGTGAGTGGTGGATCAGGAGTCAGATATGTAGTATTCATTATACATGTGTTATGATATAACATGCAATGGTGCATTACATTGCATATGCACGGGACATCGTGATTGAATGGGTGTGAGTGCATGGGTTGAAAATCATATCATGCTTATGATTGATTGAGGTATTTCATTAAGTCGATGAAGTCCAACAGAGTCGCACAGTTGAATAAAGTGGTAAAGAAATCTTGTTTCGGGTAATAGCAAGCAGGGATAGACAACCCCCTCAGGTGAAAGACCCGGTATTTATGGTTAGACATAATTCCAAAGGTGAAAGCCTGTGAAAGTGTTTAGGTGTGTAAAGCCTACGGTGCGACACCAAAAATTCGATGCCCACAAAAGACACATGATTTTGAATATGAAAAGATCATTTGAAATAGTGACATCCATAAAAGTTTTGGTTTATAAACAAATAAATTTTATTTCAAAGTGTTCATTGGATGTGATTCATCAATGACGGTTTATCACACATGGGCTTTACATTGTGTGGTAGGAGTCGCAGCGCGACTCGTATGGAGTTGGTAAGGACTCAGTATGGTATTACGGGCTTATTTCATCTCATCTCATCTCATGGCATGACATGTAGGATCTCCATAGTAGAAATTGCATATTTTTACTGGAATGTGAATGTGAATTGTGAGTTCATGACCACATGGCTGTGCACTTAAAGGAGTAGCTCGAGGAAATATTTCTTACCGGACATGGCTCACCTTATATGGGAAAACATTTCAGGTGTAGGAAGTACACTGGGGGACAACACTCATTTGAGGCCGCAATTGTGAAGAAAGCCGAATTGTGGCTTATGAAAAAAATTTTATAAACTTTATGTGCAAACTAGTTTTGTCGTATTTTATTATGCAAGAGAGTTGTAATTAAACCCATATGGGTTGTTTTTAATTATAATCTTGCATGTTTTAAATGAAAATGGATAAATGGACCCGGAGTGGCCATTTGGTTATTAAATTTATGGATCCCAATAAATGGAACACATAGTGAGGTATCGGGTCACCCGATATCCACGAGTTTTCCATAGGTTGACGGTTGGTCAACGGACCCTCTGGTTTTAGGGCATCATAGCTTAGTATTAGAGCTTACGTACACGTCTACCTAGGGCTTTATGGATATGGGTCTAGGTCATTAGATTCATTAGGTTTAGACCATTGCATACATTGTGTGTTTCATGTTTGTGTTACATGATTGTGTGATGTTTTTTGTGTGATTGATATGCATGGTAAAATGTGTATAGAGAAAGAGGAATACTAAGGTTAGAAAACATAACCTTAGGGGTTTAGAAAAATAACGAACATAATGGTTTGGGATGTAGAATCTATTAGTGGTTGGCACAAGCACCACTAGTTAGACAAGGAGAGAAATCTCAAGGTTTATACTTGATCCCTATTTCTTTGGGATATCGTGTAAGAATAAATTATCCGACATAAGTAGATGGCTAGTTTAAGGAAGAGGGATGTCGAGGCAGGCGTAACAACAACCCATTACCATCGGCTTTTTGGACCAATGTGGCCTTCAGAGTTGGCTGGTGTTGCAAATACCAATTGTATAGGCTAGTGCAATCCGTGGCTAGGAGGCCTAGCAACTCCCGTGAGGTTTAAGGCACATCATCCTCCAACCTTCAAGGGAAAGGGGGGAATCGATGGAAGTTGATCATTGGTTCTGGCAAGTTGGCAAGATCTTAGAGGCTATGAAGATCACCTTTGATGCCACAAGGATAAGGCTAGCTGCATTCCAGCTGGAGGGTGAATCCCAAGTATGGTAGTAAAGCCTCAAGGAACTTGGAGGCAATGACATGGGAAGAGTTCCGCAAGTTTTTCATGGTAACATTTCTCAAGATCTCGCCGATATGCAAAAGCTCGGGAATTCCTAGAGTTGAAACAAGGAATGATGACGGTGCTCGAATACGTAGCTAAGTTCACTGAGTTAGCCCGTTTCGCATTGATCAAGTGGCCACAAATATGGCCAAAGTGAGAAAGTTTGAGGATGGTTTGAAATTAACCATTCGGGGTAAAATTGTGACTCCTCCACAAGATCTGATCTGCTGTCAAGACACTATGGCCATCGAGAGGAGGTGGATGACGACTGTGAGCATCCGAGATGGCAAGCAGTGATAAGAGGAAGGAGAGTCAACTCTTTTTCTTCTAATCGGAACAAGGAGGATTTCATCTACAAGGTTTCAGTGATAAGGTCGCGGCTATTAAGGCCAAGGTCAGATCGCCTTCCCAAGACGTGGAGACACTCAAAGGCTCTTAGCCGCCCAGCAGAGCATGTTTCAAGTGCCACCAAATTTTTGGAACACTTGAGACCGGATTTCCCTGTACAAGGATCCAGAGCTGCGGGACACCGCGCTCCCAATCAAAAAGGGACATGCACAGATGCAGTTTGTTCCTCCCTATCCCGCTATGGGCCAAGGAAGACAATATCAGTCTCAGGACGGTGCACAAGCCCCCACTACTACACAGCCGAATGGGCTAGGGCATGGGTCAAGGTCAAGGCCAGGCTCATGCCGCGACTTCAGTAATCTGGTGATGCACTCACTTATTACACTCGGGATCGAGCTTGCGTAGTGCGCCTAAGTATTCAAGGTAGATTTATTCTCTTGCTAAGGGCAAGAGTATTGTCGGATTCGTGCATCTCATTCATTCATTGCCAGCATCATGTGTGTGTACTTAGGCTTAGAGGTTGAAACTCTGGAAAAGCCGTTACATGTGAGTTTTCCCTTAGGAACTAGGGTGAGTGTTGATTAGATATGTCAGGGTTATGAGTTAGAGATCTCACGGATTCTTCTCACTGTGGACCTTAGGGTCATGGACATGTCGAAGTTTGATGTCATCCTTGCGATGGATCGCTGACGACACACCCAGAGTAGCCGCTGATTGTGATCATAGAGGGTTGCTGCCTACACAATCGATGATGTTTGTGTTATAGTTTAGGGGGATAAGCATGACACTTTACCTCGAAATATGACTTTAGGTGGCACGGCGTTGATGGTTATCGCGTTTTACCTGGAAGATGAGAAGTAGAGCAGAGTTGAGTCTACATCAAGTGGTTTGCGAGTATGAGGACGTTTTTTCGAATGAACTACCGGGATTACCTCCGTATAGGGATGTAGACTTCACTATTGAGTTTCACCCTAGTACATCACCTATATCTTTTACTCTGCATAGAATGACGCCTACTGAGTTGTAGGAACTCAAGGTCCAAGTACAAGAATTGTTGGACAGGTGTTTTATTAGACCGAGCACTTCACCTTAGGGCGCTCCGGTTCTGTTTTCCAAGAAGGACAAGACCCTTCGGCTATGTATAGACTATCGATGGTTGAATAAGGCTACTATTAAGAATAAGTACCCTTTGCCTATGATCGATGATTTATTTGATCAGTTAAGAGGCGCTGCAGTCTAATACTCCAAGATAGATCTTCGTGACGTTACCATCACTGAGAGTTAGGGAGGCAAATATCCCTAAGACGGCATTTAGAACGCGATATGGTCATTTTGAGTTCATAGTGATGTCATTTGGACTAATAATGCACCAATGACATTCATGGATCTTATGCATAGGGTATTTAAGCCCTACCTAGATCGGTTCATTGTGGTTTTTGGATGACATCTTGATCTACTCTAAGTCTGAGGAGGAACATGAGGGTCACTTGAGGATCGTTCTCCAGACCTTGAGAGAACATTAATTGTATGCCAAATTCAGCAAGTGTGAATTTTAGCTTAATGAGGTGAGATTCTTAGGGCACATGGTATCGACTTCCAGGGTATCCGTGTGGACCCGAATAGGGTTGAGGTAGTTATGAGTTGGGAGAGACCAAAGTCAGTCTTCGAGATACATAGTTTCTTGGGATTGGCAGGTGCCGGCAGAGTTCACAGCAATTCTTCTCCCAATAGCTACCAGGTGAGACGACTGCTAATGAGCAAGTTAAGGTAACACTGCATGAGGGCATTCCATTAATAGTAAGAGTTACTTAGCAAATCTATTCCCATATCCAGTGGCAGAAAATGGCATGGCTTCATACTTCTTCATGACTGATCAAAAGCTTGATAATCTCAGAGGTGTAAAGTAACAACGTTCTCTGAGTTAGCATAACTCCACAGCTACCTCCACACATGACATGGAGTTGGTGGCCATTATCTTTGCCTTAAAGGTTTGGTGCCATTATCTATATGGTGAGCATTTCGAAGTGTTTTCAGACCACAAGAGTCTAAAGTATATTTTTACATAACGAGACCTCAACATGAGGCAACGCAGGTGGATGGAATATCTAGAGGAATATGATTTCACTTTGCATTACCATCTCAGTAAGGAAAATGTGGTGGTTGATGCACTCAGCTAAAAGTCACGAGGAGTGTTGGCTAGTGTGGCTTCCTAGGAGTGGCAGATGCTCGAGGCTGTGGGACAGTTCAGGCTACACTATAAGGGACAGAATCAGGGCTCTTTGGGGAGTTTAATGGCTACGCCATCCCTACTGAGTAGAATTATCAAGTCCTAGGGATAGGACACAAAGGTATTATCCATCAGGGACCGAGTACAGTCAGTTAAAGGTGACGAAGGCTGGGCCATTCACATAAATAGTAGTCTTCAGTATAGGGGACGGGTAGTGGTTCCCTAGTAGGTAGATCTAAGAAAGGAGATCCTCAAGAAGTTCCATTGTTCCCATTTTGCTGTGCAACTAAGTGGTACCAAAATGTACCATGATTTTCGTTGCCAGTATTACTGGAGTAGGATGGAGAAACACGTTGGGACTTTGTTCGTCGATGTCTCACGTGTCAGCAAGTAAAGGCTAAGCAACAGAGACCAGCAGGGTTACTCTAGCCTTTGGAGGTAGCTAAGTGGAAGTGGGAACATGTCACGATGGACTTTGTGACTCACTTGCCATGGACATCACAAGGGCATGATGTGGTAGTGGACCGGATTACTAAGTCGGCACACTTTTTGGCTGTGTGGATGACCTTCACTCTAGAGGAATTCTACAGGTTGTACTTGTGGGAGATTGTCCGGTTACATAGAGTACCAATGTCCATAGTATCGGATTGGGATCCCATGTTTATGGCTCATTTCTAGAGAAGTTTTGAACGAGTCATGGGGACACAGTTAATGATGAGCACAACTTTCCATCCCCAGACGGACGATCAGTTAGAGAGGAGCATCCAAATGTTAGAGGACATGCTACGGGATAGAGTCCTTGATCTCAAGGGTAACTTGGAGGAGCATTTACGCTTAGTGGAACTCGCCTACAACAATAGTTATTAGGCGAGCATTCAAATGGTGCCCTATGAGGCATTATATGGGAGGCCATGTCGATCTCCGGTTTGTTGGATGGGGGTGAGAGAGAGGCCCACTACGGGTTTGGATTTGGTTAGAGACACCTCTAAGAAGGTGGATTTGATACGGAAGCGTCTTCTTACGACTTAGAGCGGGTAGAAAAGCTATGCCGACAGTCGGCGACAACCTCTAGAGTTTGAGGTGGGTGATCATGTCTTCTTGAAGGTGATGCCTAATAGAGGAGTGGTCAGGTTCGACAAGCGAGGAAAGTTATCGCCAAGGTATATCGAACCCTTCGAGGTACTCGAGAGGGTCGGTGATAGCTGTTTGCTCCGCTAAGCACTACCACCTCAAGTTGACTGCTCATGCAAGCTTTCCATGTCTCCATGCTCCGTATACACCCCGCATCCGACCATGTTGTGGATTAGTGAGAGCTTTGCCGCTGATGCTGATGAAACCTTCGTGGCGAGGATCTGCACGATCATGGATACCGACCACGAAGCTTTGCAAACGCAACACTGTGAGGCTAGTGAAAGTGTTGTGGCAGCACCGTGAAGTAGAGGAGGTAACATGGGAAAATGAAGATACTATGCATGCCAACTATCCTTTCTTGTTCGAGGAAGAGGTACGTTTTAGTCGGCTGATATTAAATGACTCACGATATGCATGTGTGATCAGATGTTATACATGACTTCAAGACGAAATTCTTTTATGGGGAGAATAAAATTCGGAGAAAATTGAATTTTTTTTTAAAAAGAGCAAAATAGTAAATTGCCGAAATTGTACAAGTTGAAAACCTGGAGATTTTCTAGATCTCGGATAACGAAATGAACCTCACCGTTGGATTCATCTTATGAAATCTAGTTACTAAAACGAATTTCGTTGAATTTCAAGATAATTGGAATTTTGTGTTTTTCAGGGTGACGGGAGTCCAATGACTCTTAGGAACGAGATCTTTATGAAAATCTCAAAAGTTAAAAAATAACTTGAGTTAAGATCATGGAATATGATTTGAACTTGAACTGGGAAAAAATAAATTGTTTCAGAGTAGAAACGAACCTGGACAAGTGTGGACACGTGACATGACGTGGGCCACTCCCTTAACTTAAATTTAAGTTAGAACAAAGGGGGACTTAGGGCAGAAAAATCATTTTTCTACTGTGTTCGAACAAGAGAGAAGGAGGAGAGCTAAGAGCTTTCTTCCACGATCCACGAAGTTCCATCGATCGGAATTTGTCGGGCCAAGAATGAAAGTTCATCGCATCGACAAGGGCTACTCATAGGAGCTGAAAACGAGGGATTTCGACTGAGGATCCAATGAGAAGTTCAGGAAATCGAAGGTTTCTGGTTTAGGAAGTGTCCACGAGGCTTCTTAGGGTTTCTTCTACGCTTCAAGAGGTAGGGATCCTTCCTACCTTGGTTTAGTTTCCATTTTTTTAAGCAAATGATCAGATGTCTGGAAAGTTCCGCTTAGCCCTTGCCTAGGCGAGGACATGGATCTTCCCCAGGAAGAAGGGTCTCCTCCTAGGCGAAGAAGTGTTCGCCTAAGTGAAGGGGTCCGCCTAGGCAAAGGTATGTACGCCTAAGCGAGCCCGAAGACATAATTGTGGAAGTTTATGGTCCGCCTATGGAGGCTTTGCTAGTCTAGGCAAACCGGGCCATGGCAGCGAAGGTAGGCTGCGCTCAGCGAGCCTATGACTATGTTGAGGCATGTGTTCAGCACTGCTTCAGTTCGGGCTTTTCTGCCCAAACAGATTGTCCGTGGCTTGCTTTGGGGCCATTGTATGACTTGTTTGAGAGTACACATTGACTAAGGAGTGATATGTTTGGATGTCAATATGTGTGTTCTTAAATGTATTGGCATGTGATGTTTATATGTGAAAATAAATTGCTACATATCTTGATCAGGTGTGTCATTGCTTTTGAACATAGAATTATTATGCCGTATGTTAATGTTGATATATGCGTGCATGATATATTGACATGAATGAAATGATGTATGGATGTCATATGCAGGTGATGTGATTGTCCATGACACCCAGTGAGTGGTGTGGATTGTGTTACATATGTAACATTCATTATACATGTGCCATGATATAACATGCAATGGTGCATTACAGTGCATATGCACGAGGACATCGCATTGAATAGGTGTGAGTGCATGGTTGAAAATCAACACTGCGTTTGGTGATTGATTGGGTGGGCTCGGTTAAGTTGGACGAAGTCCAATAGAGTCACGCGATTGAATAAAGTGGTAAAGAAAACTTGTGTCGGGTTATAGCAAGCAGAGATAGACACCCCCTCGGGTGAAAGACCCTGTATTTGTGGTTAGACATAATTCCAATAGTGAAAGCCTGTGAAAGTGTTTAGGCGTGCGAAGCCTGCAGTGCGACACCAAAAATTCGCTGCCCACCAAAGACACATGGTTTTGAATATGAAAAGATCATTTGAAATGGTCACATCCATAAAAGTTTTGGTTTATAAACAAACAACTTTTATTTCAAAGTGTTCATTGGATGTGATTCATCAATGATGGTTTATCACACATGGGCTTTGCATTGTGTGGTAGGAGTCGGTAAAGACTTGGGTATGGAGTCGATAAGGACTCAGGGCATGGTACATGATTGAGTCTCATCTCATCTTATTGCATGACATGTAGGATTCCATAGTAGAAATTGCATGTTTTTACTTGGAATGTGAATGTGAATTGTGGAACATGACCATTGCATGTGCACTTAGGTGGGGAGTAGCCTCTGTAGGAAATATTCTCTACTGGGCATGGCTCACCCTATATGGGAAAACATTTCAGGAGCAGGGAGTACATCGGAGGACAATGCTCATTTGAGGCCACAATTGTGAAGAATGTCGGATTGTGGCTTATGAAAATCTTTTTGTAAACTTTATGTGCAAACTAGTTTTGCCATGTATTTTATTATGCAAGAGAGTTGTAATTAAACCCTTATGGGTTGCTTTTAATTATAATCTTGCATGTTTTGAAATTTTGAAAATGGTTAAACTGACCTGGAGCGGGCTACTGATTGTTAAATCTCCAGGGATCCCGATAAATGGGACACATAGTGCGGTATCGAGTCACCCGATATCCATGAGTTTTCTACGAGTTGACCGTTGGTCAATGTACCGGCCCCCAGGTTTTGGGGCGTCTTAGAATAGATTCAAAAAATAAAGAAAAGTTGTAGCAAACATGATGGGTAGCACCTGTGTCAATGATCTATGTACCAATTGGAACAAAAGGATGTGAAAGGGAGGGAATGGAAAAGGGTTTACCACGAATTTGAGAACTTGAGGAATTCACAATCGATTGAGTCTCGATTGCGTCAATAACTTGATGTTGAAGCTATGAATGTTAGGCTGAGGTCAAATAAAAGTCATTTTATTATGGATAAGTTTATTTTATTTGAATAAAATTATGCCATAGTTTCATTTCAATGAGAAATTCAAGCATGAGCTGCGGGGTTTGCATTTCTAAGTATCATGCATGTGTGTCTTTTTATCTACATAGTGGATGCATTTTGGTGTGTAAAGTTTGCTAGCTTACGCACATAAGATCAAATCAACAGCCTCGTGGAATATAAGCTATCGTTCGCGCCTAAATGAATTATTACACCATTGGTAAGATTATGTTACACTCAATAGGTCTCTGATCCACATGAACAGCTTAGTTCCAATTTCTTGTGCTAGTACACTTGTGTGTATTAAATAGGACCAACTTGGGGTAATTATTTTATACTGACACGTAAAATAATTAATACCTTATGGTTATTATGAATACTATTACTCTTAATCTCAAGATAATTAATAGATACTTGCATTTATTGTTGGTTATTTTGATTCATAAAGAGTGAGATATTTATAGATCAATAATCTCGGTGAGTTAGATAACTACATTAATTGTATAGTGAATATAACTATTAATGGAATCCACGTCCTATTAATTGGATTGATGATACCCCCTTGAGGATACTTATAAGTTTTGATTATGTCAAACCCTGCAAGTGGATTTTTAATCCGACATATCAAATAAGTTAAGTTGAAGGTTTCAAGGGTGATATTTCCATGTTGACAAATAAAACTATCGCAATTTAATTTAATCAACAGGTATCTGTAATCTTAACGTGGGGAGATTAATAAGTATTTAATAACAAAGGGCTCAAATTATACTTTCGAATAAGTGAAAGAGTGCAATTATGATTATTTAGTGGAGTGAATTATAATTAATGTAAATAAGTTCATATATTTATATCAGGAGCTCCGAAATCTATATTTGCCTTTAGGTCCCCACGAGCCTATTTGTATACCATGTTGCGCCTCTACAAGCAGAGAGAGAGAAAGAGAAAGAGAAAAATCATAATGTAATACTTTCTAAAAACCCTAGAGGCAGCCATCCAAAGGAGAGCACTAAGCAGAGTCATTCCTTCACATTCCTCGGGGTACTGGGAATACAAGTAGGTTGGGCTTGGAGGGTAGAGCAATCTGCTGCAAATCAATTTTTATTGAGATCAATCCAGACATATCTCTAGGTATGGATTCGTACTGTATCCTCGTAGCTTTATTCGGATTGTTTTTGTGTAATATGTACACACTATCACTATGTTCACGGGGAATTCCGACCCCTACAGTGAACTCAAGTAAGCGATCAGTTGCTTCACTTGATCGGAGGTGAGCGACCCATGCGATAGAGCAACACCTATCATGGCTATAGTTTTTTATGAATGTTGAGTGTTCTAGGTGAGATCAGTAAAACCCTTGGGCAGAGAAGAGTTAGACAAAAGAGAACCCAACGTTGTTGGCTGGACCACTTGATTTGGATGGGCCTTGGACTTAGGCCTATACCCAAGAGGGTATCCATGAAATTATAACACCTATCTATGGTGTGCCCTACTAGCCCACAATGAGTGCACTAAAAGGGTTTTTTTCCTTCCACAAAGTGATAGCAATAATCACAAAGTAAAAGCCATAATAGCCCAGAAAAATTGTTTTTTTTTTTTTTCATTTTTCTTTCTTCCCCTTTTATACCCATGGGTCGGAGGTTACATGTTTAATGCTCATAATTGAGACATTACGAGAGTCCTTCACTTCTCTTATGTTACACACTTCCATTGTGGCCAGTTGATTTGCTCACTTAAACTAAATCGTTATGTCCCCCCGAGGTGACTGTAACGCTTGTGTGACAACCATTGTCTTCTTATCCGAGATGTTTGTTCGAAGCTAGTTGCCCGACTCTTGTCTTCATGTCCGAGATGTTTGCCCGACTCACCTCCCCTTGATGCCCAAGGTGACCACGACCAGGTCCCATCACTACGCCTCACTTAAATGGGCTTTGAGCCGCTCGCGCCCGCTCTGACCAAGGCCCACTTGTACAACATCTGACCTGGGCTTTGGCATGTGCTCTGAGGCTTGTTCCTTTCTTTGGCACGTGACCTGGGACTCATCCCACTCTACTAGCATCATGCCTGTCCGAGATCAGATATGGCACATCATTTTCTTTCATCTTTCATGCTCGAAGCCGGTTGTCTGGCGCATTTTGGCTTGCTCTTTTTCCCCCCGAGTGTGACATTTTTGGAAGCCATCCATCCTCTATCATTCTCTCAAGCCAGGCTCAAAATGCTTGTAATCGGTTAGTTCAGATCATGTAATTAACGATTCCCAACTCAAATTTCTCCCAATAAACGCTAACAGCATGGCACGTATCCTGAGACTTATCCCACTTCCCCTAGCGTCATTTCATGCCATTGGAGTTGGAATGACGCTAAATTCTTTTGTCGTCCAAGGCCAAAGGGCTAGGTGCATGACATCTCCTGGAGAACATCTCAAGGAGACCTATAGGGACTTACGTTGCTCGAGGCTGAGGACCGTCTTGGGCCAACCGCTCAAGGCATCATATCATGGAAAACATCTCAGGGGAACTACCCGACTACTGGCTCATACCATGGAGATCATCTCAAGGAGGTTGCCCGAGTACTAGGCTCATCTCATGGAGAACATCTCAAGGGAATCCGCCAAGCATCGGGCTCAATCCATGGAGATTTGTCTCACAGGCTCATCTCATGGAGAACATCTCAAGGAGGTCGCCCGAGTACTAGGTGTGAGGACCCAGGTAAAGTGTAATGATAGATTACTGCTCCAAAGACAGCTACTAAGCTCATGAATTTTGCTAGATCTCGATACAATCCACACGGACTAATAATTCGTTGAGTTCGCCTCAGAAATCTAGTCACATACCGAATTACTTCAAATTCCGTGATACCATAATTTTACGTATTTTGAGGCAAATAAACAAATGATAGGGCCACACTCAAGTATGAAGGCATAAAAGAACAAGTGAACACTCAGCAATACTGGGAGGCCATGTCATGTTCCTATCTTGCATGATAGTAGTGGTGGGTGAATTGGCATGAAAGACAAATGGCATAGGAAATTGCCATTTGTCAAAGTGATTGAGAAAGGTGTTTTATACCTAGACCAAACCAGTTCGGTGGAGGAGAAGGAAAAAGAAAAGAAAGAAAAATGAAGAGAAAAGATAGAAAGAAGAGAAAGAAAAGGGAAAGAAAAAGGCAGAGGAAAGGAGGTCTAGCATGTACTAGTCTCTAGTGTTCGAACAAGCAAGAGGTTCGACTGTCAAGAAGGCTGGACTGCAGTTCAAGAGGTAGGGCCTCTCCCGCCCCCAGCTGAATCTGTCACAATACCCCATGCCATGAGGTAGCCCTAATGGGGCGGGATCGGATTCAAGAACGCCAGGATCCAACTGCTGTGAATTACATACCAGCTCTGTGTCCTTTCGTTCTTAGTGGAACTGTAGTTCTAAAGTAGGTTGTACTTGTTGGAAAATATGGGCTTAAGTATGGTGGTTTTGTGGTGTGTCATAGCTGGACATGGATTGACATGCTGAACTTTGTGTATTGTTCTGGGTTTAAACATGAAGATCCAGTTTTGTGTGTTATTGCTTGATTGAATGACATGCAAGTGTGTGAAAAATCATGTGGATATATGCTGAACTGATGTATTTACATGGGTTGTATTATAGATGTAAATTGTATGTTATAGATATGATTATCCATGAATCATAAATGTTTCATGTAGCTCTATCATGCATGTAATAGATAAAAGAACATGCAGCGCATTCCGCATTGCATATGCGGCGTGGGCGCCACGTGAAACGGTGAGTGCATGGCATGAAACAACACTGTGTTTGGTGTTTAAATGGTGAGCTTTGAAAAAGGGACAACGTCCTAGAGTCGCACGATTTGAAATTATGTGTCGGGTAGTAGCAAGAAGGGATAGACACCCCTCAGGTGAAAGGCCTATATTCTTGGTCAGACATACGCATCCAGTGGTGAAAGTCCGCAAAAGTGTCGCAAGGTGTACGATGCCTGCAGTGAAACCCCCAAAAGTTCGTTACCCATAAAAGACACATGGCTTTTGAACAAAACGGTTTTATTGAGGGTCATTCCAAATGAGTTTTATCGTAGGTCTTTAAATGAGTTTTATCTAAGGGTTGTCCAATGAATGTTATCTGAGGGTCATTCAAATGAGTTTTATCGAGGCTTATCCAAATGTATGGCATCGCGAGGGTTGTCTAAATGGGTTTCTCATCTAGGAGGTTCGTTCAATGGGCTCTCAAAAGCAAAAATCTTTTGTTTTGAAAACAGTTTTCATACATGGCAAATGCATGTGTGAAGGAGTCGATGAGGACTCGAGACATGGGGTATGGCATGTAGACATTTATGTAGAAATGTGCATGACTTGAATGGGTGTGAATGTGTGAATCATGATATTGCATATGCACTTAGGTAGGGAGTAGCCCTTATAGGAGACTTCCTCTACTAGGCATTGCTCACCCTGTCGTGGGAAAATATTTTCCAGGTGCTGGAGGTACACTAGGAGGTGGAACTCATCTGAGGCCTTAATGGTAAAGAAGGCTAGATTATGACTTATTCTGTATTTGTAAAATTCTGGACAGTTATCTAGTTTTCTGTTATGTAAAAGAGAAGAGTTGTAATAAAACTCATTTTGAATCATTTAATACAGTTTGATAGGTTTTTCCTAGATTTTTGCGTTGGTTTTATTAGCGTTACGCCAGGCTGTGATAACTTATAAAAAGTCTGGAAAAAGTCGAGAGCAGAAATGCTAGAAAGGCTATTGTAGGTTTGGGCAAGTTTTAGATCGCAACAGGGGTTTCCTAGTCACAACAGAGTTTCTGGTCCTATGTCGCAACAGGGGTTCCCTGGGTCGCGACATGGCTCTCAAGCTTCATGTAGTTGCTAGGTCGAGACATAGTTTTTCCATGTCGTGATAGTGTTTTGCTTCTCTGTAGTGACAATGTCGCGACAGAGGTTTCCTTGTCGCAACCAAGATGTGCGACAAAATATTTTATGTTGCGATAGAGTTTGGTCAAGGCCAAGGGATTTCATGTCGCGATAGAGAATTTTTGTGTCGCGACAGAGTTTCCTGGAGTGGTGTCACGACAAAGTATTTTATGTCGCGACTGATTTTGGTTAAGACCAAGAGTTTTCTTGTTGCGACAGAGTTGGCTAAGGTGAATAGATTTTATGTCGCGAGAGAATCTGACATCGTGACAAAGTCAAGCAAAAAATTGGCGCGTTAACAAAGTTTATCTTACGTCGATAGAGTTCCAAGACATAGTCTTCCATGTCGCGACATAGTGTCATATGTCTCGATAAAGGAGGCACGACGTCAGACGCAACAAGCGAGGCATGCACTACATAAACGCTCTGGTCGCACACGACAGAGCCGGCACACAGCGACAAATCGAGGTGCGACAGGTATTTCACAAGGAGACTTCATACAAGAGAAAAAGACCCGATCGGGGGCATGACACTAGGCTCATCTCATGGAGAACATCTCAAGGGGAGGCGCTTCAGTAGAGGCCACCCTCATAAAGAACATCTAAAGGAGCGCTCACGTAGCTGGCTCATCTCGTGGAGAATTATTACGCCTAGGGGCCCACCATCGGCTCATCCCATGGAGATGATCTTAAGGAGGCCGCCCGAGTATTAGGGCTTACCTCATGGAGAAGATCTCAAGGAGGTCGTCCGAGTGTTGGGCTCATCTCATGGAGAACATCTTAAGGGAAATGTCCGAGTACTAGGCTCATCCCATGGAGATCATCTTAAGGAGAACATTACGCATGTAGGGTCTTATGTTGCCCGAGGTCGAGGGCTATCAAGGGCCAGCCGCCCAAGGCATAATATTATCATCTGAGGGAGAACATCTCATGGATTTTCTTCTAGGGAACTCATCTCATAGGATCATCTCATGGAGTACTATTCAAAGGTAGAATCGTCACAAGGAGTTCATCTCATGAAGATATATAATCATCTCAAGGAATTTATCTCATGGAGATACAATTATCTCAAGGAGTTCGTCTTAGGGAGCTCAGCATAAGCTCTTAAGCTCGGCATATCAAGGAGTTTGTCTCATGGATCTCAGCACAAGCTTTCAAGCTCATCATATCAAGGAGCTTGTCTCATGGATCTCAGCACAAGCTTTCAAGCTTAGCATAAATTAATGCTAATTAGTTTTATATTGCTCATTACTTAGGTTTAATTCTTTGACACATTACTGGTTGGGGCGTAATAACTTTGCATTCTCAGTGGGGTAGCCAACTAGACGCCCCCTCGCCCCCCCTCCTTGCGACCACACTAAGTGTCAAGGACCCTACTCCTCAAGCCAAGCCTCTCATCCGTTCGCTGTCATCTTGTTCATTACGCTCCTTCCCTTTGCTCCTTGAGTAGCTCCATCTCTGAGGCTCGCTACTATTCATTCGTCACGCTATAACATCGTCCTTGAGCATAGTGTATTGGTTACCTCTTTGGAATAGTTCATCAATCAAAGTCGAAGGCTATAGAGAGAGAGAGAATCAAAGAACTGTGTGTTCGAGTGAATGGCCTGCTTGACGGGTTGTAGGGGCGTTGTCTCGAGCCAATGAATCTAATCGCAAATAGTAGGACCCGAACCGCTCATGAAGTCTCCGATGTTTCCTAAACCTCCTCGATTCGAATGTGGAACAACTAGTGACATCGCTTCCTCCGCACTAAGCACATATACTGGGAGACAAACTTCTCGGATAGTCGATGGAAGAATGTTATCAAGTTCAGAGCCAGGCGATGAAACCACGATAGGGTGGGGCCCACTAGGCTAGACGAGAAGACCTTACAATGTATGCTAATTACTCGTCTGGAGGTTATAATATGTCGATAGTGCAATGTGATGATCAAACTGGGTCCTCAGAAATTTTCATTGTACGCAAAGTCACAAAGAACATGATGGGCAAGACTGTCAATGACCCATGTACCAATTGGAATGTATGATGTGAAATGGGAGAATGGAAAAGGGTTACTGCCAAATTTGGGAACTTAGAATTCACAATCGTTGAGCCCGATTGTACCGATAGCTACCGTTGAAGTTGTGTACTCAAGTAAGCGATCGGGCCATCGCGACTGATTAGAGGTGAGCGACCCATGCGATGGAGTGGCACCCATCATGGCTGTAGTTTTATGAATGCCGAAAGTGTTCTAGGTGAGACTCGTGAGAAACCTCAAAAAGGAAGAGTTAGACAAAAGAGAACCCAAATACTGTTGGCTAGACCAATTGGATTTGGATGCAAGCCTTGAACTTAGGCTTGTACCTGTGGAGGGTATTCATGAAGTTTGCAACACCTATCTATGGTGTGCTCCTACTAGCCCACAATGAGTGCACTGTATGATCTCGCCTTTGGCTTGTTCAAGAATTTGTCGCTACGACAAAGGTGCCAGATAGCGCAGTAATGGAGGATTTTTGCGATGCCTGAAACGCAAGAGAATTAGTTGATCAAGACCCAGAACCAATGGCACATTGTTCCTCCTCCTGAAACAACAAGACAAATTACTCAGGATAGAAAGAAGAGGATTGATCATCAATATCTATCCTCGGACCATCCCATAAGATTCATTCAAGCGCATCAAGAATTGCATAATGTATTCTTGTTGTTGATAGTCGATCCAGGCTTTCATACCTCCACATTGACATATCGGAATGGGCTGAAAATTCTTTAGTTCATCCTATAGGATCTTCAATCGTGTGTAGTAGGTGTTTATATCCAAGGAGCCTTAACATAATTCTTGCAGCTGCCGCTTAATTTGAAAGATGCGCCTCGCATTTATTTCCATTAGCCTCACGTGCAGATATGTCCAAACTGCTTCAACATTATCGAGATAAAGTAAGCTATCAACGATTTCCTTTGAAACAAAAGTTGAGCAACCACGAAATCACCAAACTGTTGCATCTCGACCAAACGCTAGATAAGAGATTGTAAAACGACGGTTTGGAAATTGACCCAATCGACAAACCCTATCTTGTGTTTGGCATTAAGAGCCATGAGCATGGATTTGCTCCAAGTATTATAATTAGGGCCAGTAAGTGAATATGATACCAGAACAAGTCCAGGATGATCTCCACTGTGTAGGAAGGAAGGGCTACTAGCATTATCCATGTAGGGCAATTCTTGTTGATTCACAGTGCCAGATGAGGGAGATGGAGTCAATGCTTGAAAGTTATTGTTGTTTTGTTGATAGCTCCTACGAGCCATTGTTAGAAGAAGAAGGAGTGAGCAGCAAGAAGGTACCGCTCTGATACCATATTACAGTAAAACGGATGGAATAAGAAATGAGAGAATATTTGATTTCATTCTTCGAAGAAAAAAGGGGCTACATAATGGTTATATGTAGTTATGGCAGGACCTTCTCTGGGTGCCCTGTTCCACTCACCTGAATATACAGCTCAGTAAAAAAACTTAACCAACTCATTCTAATATATAATGAAAATAAACAAAAAAGAATAAGGAAATGGGCTATAATAATGGGTAATGTTCAATGTTTTTCCATTTCAAGCTCTTCCCCAATTTTCAATGTTGATGTCCACAAAATGAGCCAAAGAAAAATGCTCCACCCCTTCTCCATGAAGAAAATTTCATATGGTTGAAAATCCAGCATACTTTAAAATATCCAAAAACTAATTTAATACTATTTTTTTTTCAACGATCACAATCTAATTTTAAAAAAATCAAACTAATACGGTAACCTTCACTGTCCGTATGGAAAGTTCGTACTACAGCATGGTAACATCTCCACCGTCGATTCGTCGCAGATTGAAGCAAGAAATGGATTACAAAACAGCACACGTCGCATTCCCGGCCACCGCCGCCGCCGCCGTGGTGGCGCTCGTCCTTCTCCTCTCGCCTCCGGTTATACTCGCCGATAATTTCGATTTTCCGCGCGATAAAACTCAATTAAATGCATGGTTCGGTAGAACCATCCAGAACTATAAGCTCCGGAAGTCGACGCTTGATCCGGCCCTGGTGAAGGCGGAGGATAACGTAAAAATCATAAAGGTGAGCAAGAGCGGCGGCGGAGACTTCAAGACAGTGAACGCCGCCGTCAACAGTATTTCGGCCGGTAACAGTCAGCGCGTGATTATATGGATTGGAGGCGGAACATACGAAGAGAAAATCAAGGTTGATAGGAATAAGCCATTCATCACATTCTACGGATCGCCGAACAATATGCCGATGCTGTCGTTCGACGGGACTGCGGCCCAGTACGGGACGGTGGACAGCGCCAGCCTGATCGTGGAATCTGATTATTTTATGATGGTGAACATAATCGTCATTGTAAGTAATAAGCTGATTTTGTATTGGTAAGGTCATGATGAAAGATATATATAAAAGAATGGCGAAACATTTGTGATGATCATGTTGTAATGATTGATTATAGAATCATCGCCTCCGCCATAAAGCGGAAGGTGCGCAGGCGGCATGTTCCGGGCGTCGTGGGTGATAAGGCGGCGTTCTATAATTGCAAGCTGATCGGTTTTCAGGACACCCTGTGTGTGATGACAGGGCAGGCATTTTTCAAGGGTGCTGGGCATTGAAGGTACTGTCGATTTCGTATTTGGGAGCGGCAAGTCTCTCTATATGGTAAGTTTTCAAGAAAAAAAAATTTTTTTGCAAAACAACTAATTATTTTTTGAAAATAATTATGAATGGTTTTTGCTTAATTTCTTACGGGTTAATAGGATTTGGATTTAACATGATATAATATGAATATCATGCCTCTTACCATTGTATATACTCGATCGCAAGTAAGGTTCGGTATTTGAATTTTACAAAGGACATTTTTACATAAATATCATAAAACAAAAATTATATAAAATTCATAAAAAATACTCTAAAAAAGTTTAAAACATTTTTTTTTCTCAAAAGCACATTAAAAATTGATCACACAATACTTATCTTTTGAAAATTATCTAAAATAATTTGAAAATTATCATCGAATGAAAATAACTATAATATTAAAATTTAAAAATATATTATTGAAAATTTAGCTATTTAAAATAAATTATAATTATAGTAAATTATTTTATTTTTAAAAATTACAATGTTATCTTTTAAAAAATTATCATGAAAATAATTATAATATTAAAATTTTAAATATATATTATTGTAATTTATCCATTAAAAATAAATTATTGTTATTATTATTATTATATTTTTTTTAATTTATAATTAAAAATATATTAATACTTTACCTATCAATTAATAGTAATTTATAAATATAATAATTTAACTAATTATTTATTTTTTGAAGATTTTAAAAAATGAATATGAAAACAATAAAAATAATGTAATGTGATAAGATTTATCAGTAATATATTATTTGAAATATATAATATAAAAAGCTTAGACAACTCGATAGAAAGGAGTTGGTCTTTCCACAGTTTTGGATCCCCGTAACTAACCAAATAACCAACTCCTTAATTTGTTACCGACATATCAATGAATAAGCCACCTGAGCACCAATGGGGACATATTTTTGGAAAATATCAAACGGAGTCTTCTAGGGGGAGGTTTCGAATCCATGACCTTCTCCTGCTAGACTAAACTTTGATGCTACGGTAAATGACCACCTTTCTTAAAAGTTCAAATTTATCACTTTTCTTAAAAGTTCAAACTTATAGGATTTGAGTTTAATATGAATATACATGTTTCATATAGGGAACTGAGTTACATGCGATGGGGAGACTGAAGCTGCCTGCGGATCACAAGACAAGCAAGGAACGAAGAATCTAAGACACCGGATACTGCTCGCCCATTTCACACATGTGTCCATTGAAATATCCAATATTCTAAGGCTGTCACTGACAATCTATAATCCAAGGGTGGTGTATTCCTACACCTACATGAGCTCTGTTGTCAACCCTTTAGGCTGGTCCGATGACCTCCATCCTGACCGTGACTCGTAAGCTCTTTCTCTCTTTCCTCTCCTTTCAAAAATATTTAAGAACATGTTGATTTTATTTTACAAAACATTACAAAATAATTTTTAGAAATGATTCTTAAAAACTATCTTTTAGATTGTTTATTTTCCAAAACGGTTATCAAGAGAGGCTCTAAGATTCTTTACATACCACAAATGGTCAATTACACTCGTTAGAAAAGAGAAAAAAAAATTAGAGTACGAGAAAACCTAAAAATAACTTGGAAAAACCAATATTAAATGTATAATCATTTTATTTTCCTCATTCAAAAGTATTAAAAAGTTCTCATAAGACTTTATGGATAAATAAATTCCTTTAAATAACTAGTTTATAAGTTGTAGAACTTTTTTAATAAAATAAATTTATTTATTCAAGGTATCACTGTATATAAACTTCTAAAATATCAACTACATACGCATATATGCATATACACATATATATACACACACACATATATATATATATATATATATATATATATATATATATATATATATATATATATATATATGAGTATATATATATATATATATATATATGCTATATACGAAAATTTTGTTTACTTGCTCTTAGGTTCAAGGATAGGCCAATCAAATGATGCCATGGCTCTTGGCATCATCTTTACTCGTTGGGATTAAACTTACCACACGAACATCAATTGATTGATTTTATATATTTGTCAAAGATTAATTCTATATAATAAAATGATAAAATGTAAATGAAGTTTTTGATTCTAAGTGGTAAAAAAGTGGGATGTGATTATGGGATCTCAGGCTCAAGTCCATATAAAGACAAAATTCTACTGTCAAAACAATAATAAATAAATGAAGCTTGGAATTGACT
This sequence comes from Tetrastigma voinierianum, assembly GCA_016808115.1. Classification (NCBI taxonomy): domain Eukaryota; kingdom Viridiplantae; phylum Streptophyta; class Magnoliopsida; order Vitales; family Vitaceae; genus Tetrastigma; species Tetrastigma voinierianum. Next base: position 49,417 of record JAEQBH010003123.1, on the reverse strand, counting down.
TATAATACACCCTAGGATTGTTTTAAAGTATTTGAGTTGTGAATGGATCCATAAACATAACAATCACTTTGATGTCCACAACACAAACAAGCCTGCTTTGACATTTCTTTTGAAAGATTTTAGATGTATGAAGTTTTCTGGACTACATCTCTTATGTAGAAACCACATCCCTTTTCATGATCGGTGTTATTGGATCGGGTCGGGTTAGCCCCATTTAGACAACCACATCCATATATATCTAATTAATACTATATATATATATATATATATATATATATATATATATATATAGAGAGAGAGAGAGAGAGAGAGAGAGAGAGAGAGAGGTGAGAAGTAGAGAGAGAGACAGAGAGACAGAGACAGAGAGAGAAAGAGAGAGAGAGAGAGAGAGAGAGAGTTGATATATATGGGAGTAACGAAGGTTTGGGTTGGCAGAATGGTTTTCTATGGAGAATACAGCTGCATGGGACCAGGAGCAGACCCATCAAGGAGAGCTAAACTACAAGAAGTTTGGACTTTAATGGAGCAAACTCTACACCACCTCAACTGGTATTGGGGCTTCAACATGGCTGCTTCCTCCACCAAATCTTCACTCATGGAAACACATTATCCAGATCATGGCTTATAATTAACTACTGGATCCATGTGATAATGATGATGATGATGATGACATTCTTCATCTGAAAACAAGATTATATTTGTTCAATTCACTTTCCTATTAGAGGTGGTGGCATCATGTTAATACTGTATCTTTCTTCCAAAAACAAAACTAAAATTCACATGAAACAATGATACTCTTAGACAAAGATGCAGGAAATGAATATCTATTCAAATAAAACTGATCTCTTTGCCTTTAATTTACTTTGTGCTGAATGGCGTGGTGTCAGAGTTCGAACACTAGGGTTGATCTTGGTACAACTAGGTCGAGTCGTATTCGTCTCAAAGCTGGTCGCACTGAATCTGATATTAGATACGATATAGAGATGAACTCAGTATTAAGTCAATAAAAATAAGATGACTCAGCCAAGATCTCGAGTTAACTTGTTCAACCTGGTCAAAAAATTGTAAATCATCAAGAAGCTGCATTTCAATGGAGCCAAACCCTACACCACCCTCAAGTGCATTGGGGCTGCAACATGATCCACTAAACCTTTCACTCAACTGAAACACAATGTCACTTATAATCAAGGCAAATCGCATTCTTAGTCCTTGCATTCTTACATTTTTTTTTATATTTACCGCCTACACTTTAAAGTATTAAAATAAGTTTCTTAACATTATCCCTTACACATTCATTGAAATGTTAAACTTAACCCTTTATACTATAGAAATACATGACAATTACTCATTTCATGTGTATTTTAAAAAAAAATTAATTAAAAATTTAATTTCTTAAAATTTAGATAAAAATTAGAAATTTAGTTTTTAATTCTTTTTTGGTAGATACGACAATTTATTTATTTTAATTTATCAATATTAATATAATATTTGTATAACATTTTAATACATTTATAAAAATAAAAATAAAATTATTGTGATAATAAATTTTTTGAGTTACTTTAGAAAATAAAATACTATAAAAAAAAAACCACATCGTCATTAAATTCATATATTATTTATAAAAATAAAATTTTATCTAAATTTTGAGAAAATTAATTTTTAAATACGAATGATTATCCTATTTACACAAAAAATAAAAATAAAATCTTTTAATTTATCAATATTTATATAGTATTTGTATAACATTTTACTATATTTATAAAATTTTTATAAAAATAAAAAATAAAAAAAGTAAGAGTCACGGAAAAAATCATTCTCATTGTACATGTTAAATTCATATATTGTCATAGATTTTATAAGGAAGCTATGACTTCACCTGATACACCTTTCTGGAAGGAGGTCATTAATAGTGAAATTGAATCAATACTCCACAATTATACTTAGGAGATAGTAGACTTGTCTCATGTTGCTAAAATTGTAGGTTGTAAATTGATCTTTAAAAGGAAATTAAAACCAAAGGGATCTATTGAGAAATATAAGAATCATTTAGTTTCTAAATGTTTTAAATAAAAGATATGTGTAAACTATTGTGATACTTTTGCTCATGTGACAAAGACTTCCTCGATTAGGGTGTTAATTGTTTTAGCAGAGTGTCTGTGACCACCCTGCTGATTTCCGTCGCCACTTCGGGGAAGTGATAAAAGGGATGGTAATCCAAAGGGTGTTGCCTCTGATCATGAGGCGTTTGTTGCTAAGATAGCTACCCTGGTGTTTGGGAGATGGTACTGCCACCTTTGCATGGGAAGGGAGTGGATGTTGGTGTTGGCGAGGGTGGCTATCCTGGTGGTGTGGGGCGGTTGTGTGCAGTACATGTTATCTTGACCACCAAGAGAGGCGGATTTCTCACCAAATTAAGTTAACCCATAAAGAGATTTAACTAAAACTTATTGTTTACACTAGTCACTTTTGGGCTCAAATGGTATTTGTACAATTATTTGGCCCAAAAAGGATAGTAACAGGGCCGAATGAATATATCAAGCCCTAAACCCGAACCGAACCTGCCCGAGAAACCCAAGTCCGCATATTTCCAGCTCGCAAATGGTCTAAGGACATTTCTGGAAAGTTTCAATTTGTCAAAGTGGCCAAATCATAATGGTGAGATTTTGTCTCAAAAGCAAGTAGAGGAGACTTTTTCTCCAACTCAAGTCATAACATGACAAAACATGAGAAGTTATTGTTAGTGGATAAATGACTTGGAGAATAAGATGTTAGAGAATAAATGACTTAGAAAACAAGATTCTAGTGGGTACGTGACCCAGTTATTGGAGAATGTGGGTTGGAGCAGTTATTCAAAATGCCTATAAAAGGAAGACTCAACTTCTAAGCAAATGACTAGAAAATCAATCATCAACCAACACTCAACAGAGCATTTCAACATTTTCTCTTAGTTTCTTGGCAAGTTCACAAGAATATTTTGCATTTCTTCTAGCTTAGTTTTTTCCAAGCATTTGTTACTCAAAGTTTGTTTCAAAGATTTACCTAAAGATATTCTAAGCAATGAAATTTGTTATCTTTCAAGCTAAACCTTATAATTTTTCTCTCTGCTTTCAATAAAGTCCAATTTTCAAAGCATTTTCCACTTAGATTATAGAGAACTGTCAAGGGAACTAGGGAATCCATTTTTTGTATGAGTAGAAGTTAGATTTTGACACAGTTTTGATTTGTGGGTCCCCCATCGGGGACGTCTAGGGGTGGTGAGGGAAGGATTAATCCCTTGTCTTTGAAGAGACAAAAGATTCTTTGCTCCACCAGGGAAGATTTCACTCGAAGGTTTGGCAAGAGATTCCTTACTAAACTATGTCCTTTGTTCCTCACTTGAACCACATATCCTGGGCCTTGATCCACATACTTCTCTAGGTCCCCATTCAAACAGGGGATCTTAACATCCATATAGTGTATCACTAGGTTATGAAATGATGCTAAAGCAATTAACACCTTAATTGAGGAAGTCCTTATCACAGACACTCTTCAAGTTCTCCTTCGTCAAAAGAGCTTTATAGTTGCACATGAACCTCCACTTCATTTATAGAGGAAATGAATGCTTCTACCTAAAATTTATGGCTCTTAGATCTCGACCATGAAAGCTTAGGGGATCAGCTAAAGGGCTTTATGCCCCAAAGGCTTCTGCCACCCTCTCTCCCAATTCTCAGAGGCTCTTGCCATCCTCTCATCCCCGTTCTCGAAACTATGAATTGTACTAGGATCAAACTTCGTTGAGGATTGCACGACGATAGAGGCAAATGACGGCGGTGATAAGCATGACCCCAACATCTATGCATAAAGAAAGATGATAAACGAGGCGTTAGAACTAATTTATCTGGAAAAAAAATGTATTCCAAAGGGTAGAAACCGCCCATGCGACCGTCACCTTTGATCTCGAGATCCTAGGGAAAAGAAATCCCCATCATCAGAGATCACACAACCCACTAACCTTATACTAGAACCTGAGGAAAAAAAAACCCTCACAAAGCATAGTACGAGGGATTGTGAACAAAAACCCTAGCCCTTGAAACCAGGGACATACACAAACCTAGGCAAATAAACCGTTACGACTAGATGTTAATATGTAAAAAGAAACAATGGAGAACGATAATCTGAGATTGGAACCCCGAAGAAGCAAACATAAGAAAGAAACAATCGGAGATGGTTGCGACAGTCACCTAAGGAGAAGAAACCAAACGACGATCAGAAGGAAAGCCTTAGAATGAAAAATGAGAGAATGAAACAAGTAACTAGAAGAAGTAGCTCTTATAAAGGAAATGGGCAAGGCAACCATCGAGACTCATGCCACGTGAGCCACCATAACAAGCTTCCAGGAGGCGCACAGACATATGATTAAAACAGGAATCGATCCGCCTTAGGGAAGTTGCGATTGTCCGTCTAAGAGACAGAACCAAGACAAGGCACCTTAAGACCTCAAGAGTGACTTGCAAACCACCCCTGGAGCCCAGGGGTAAGTGATGGGGTTGACGAAACGACCTAACTATTCTAGGCCTAAGAGCATCTCCAACCACACTTAACAAAATAGCTACTCAAAATATATTTAAATATTAAATTCACTATTTTAGCTAGCAACTTTTTAAAATACACTCCAACCACACTCTCTATTTTACACCTAATTTCATAATAATTTAAAAAAAGTCAAACATATATATAGAGAGAGATAGAGAGAAAAAAAAAGGTAGAGAGAGAATTTAGAGAGCTCAAATGACTCTCCACATTTGGTGAGCCATTTGGGTAAACTAGGAAATAGAGAGTGGAATAGAGAGTGGGTTGGAGAATTTTTTGTGTTTGGCTAGCTAAAGTGGCTAAAAGAGAAGAAATAGAGAGGGCTGGGAGATGCCTAAGCCTGGGACACTTCCGTTAACTCCCTAAAACGTGGGACCCTGCCTGCACACAACAGCAGCCGTGCCCAAGCTTCAACATCTATCTCTCGACAAAGTATGCTAATCTCCCTCCTTAGCCGCAGACGGGTTGCCCCGGGATGTCAAGCATGATCGCAATGCACATGCTGACGATGCAAGATGCCCAAGCGATCGTCAAAGAATCGTCCCATCACCCTGGGCCCTCTCCATTAAGGATAGTAACTGGCGGCCCTAGCTAGTACTATTCTCTAGAGGCTGTCAAGAGGAGAAGCCACCCAACCGACAAAGCCATTTATCGGCCATCAACCTCAGTCGTCCGAATGGGCGACAAATAGGAGTCGCCCGCCGAAAAGCTCTTGGATTGGTGAGCTCGGATTTACTTCTGTCAATTCAACCGAGCCGACTACCACCTGACAAGTGAGCCCCATCGGCACCCCTCATCAAGTATGACATGTGGTGATCTCGACTCTATATAAAGAAAATCCAAAAACCAAAGAAGGAGTGGAAAAAACTAAAAAAAAAAACAACAACTCTTTATCTCGAGGTCTCAAGACTAGACGGCGATCTTCAAATTTCGACCAAAATAAACCCAACCAAAGCCTAGCCCCAGATCTCACACGAGGCATACGCTTGCGAGACTAGCCAAAGACGAGCAAGGTTTTCACACCAATCGAGTCAAGCGGGTCATGCATAAGACTATGGGGAAATATAAACAATTCTCCCCACTTAAAGGGTTTTTTTCCTTCCACAAAGTGATAGCAATAATCACAGAGTAAAATCCATAATAGCCTAGAAAAATTGGTTTACTTTTTTCATTTTTCCTTCTTCCTCTTTTATACCCATCAGTCGGGGGTTACATGTTTAATGCTCATAATTGAGACATTGATGAGAGTCCTTTCACTTTCTTACGTTACACACTCTCTTGTACAGTGATTGCCTCACTTAAACTAAACCGTTATGTTTACCCGAGGTGATTGTAACGCATGTGCGGCAACCTTTGTCTTCCTGCCCAAGATGTTTGTCCAAAGCCTTTTGCCCGACTCTTGTCTTCATGTCCGAGCTGTCTGCCCGACTCATCTCCCCTTAACGCTTGAGGTGACTCACTGATCCGTCATCACCGCACCCGGCCCAAGCCAGTTGCCTACGCCACCCTGGACGAGCCCACTTGTACAAAATTCAAGCCTAGGCTCTAAGACGGCTCTAAGGCTTGTTCCTCTCCCTAGCACGTGACCTAGGACATGTCCCACTCCACTAGTGTCACGCCTGCCCAGGAGGATTGTAACGTACACATCATTCTCTTCATCTTTATACTCGAACTGGTTATCCGAGGTAGCTCGCTTGCCTTTTCCCGAGGGGGTCATTTTGAGCTGTCATCCGTCCCTCTATCCTTCTCTACTTGGGCTCAAATGCTTGTAACTGGGTTAGGTCCGGATCATGAATACTCAATCGAGCCCAGGGTGTGATCCCACAACAGCACCGCATGGCACGTGTCCCGAGACTTATCCCAACCATCAAATTCTTGAAGGCCAAGCTCAAGCCATTGGAGTTGGAATGAAGCTAAACTCTGGGTCAGCCCAAAGCCAAAGGGCCAAAAAGGCGAAGACCCCTAGAGAACATCTCGTGGAGGAATATTCGTAGGACTTAGATACGCGAGGCCGAGGACCATCCTAGGCCAGTTGCCCAAGGCATCATATCATGGAGAACATCTCAGGGGAATTGTCCGACTACTAGGCTGATCCCATGGAGATCACCTCAAGGAAGCCGCCTAAGTACAAGGCTTATCTCATAGAGAACTTCTCAAGGACGTCGCCAGAGTATTGGGCTCATCTCATGGATAACATCTCAAGGGAACTGCCCAAGTACTGGGCTCATCCCATGGAGATCATCTCAAGGAGGCCGCCCGAGTACAAGGCTCATCTCATGGAGAACATCTCAAGGAGGTCGCCCGAGTACTGGGCTCATCTCATAGAGAACATCTCAACGAGGCCGCCTAGAGTACAGAACTCATCTCATGGAGAACATCTCAAGGGAGATGCCTGAGTACTAGGCCCATCCCATGGGGACCATCTTAGGGAGAACATTACACCTATAGGGGCCGACTACTGGGCTCATACCATGGAGATCATCTTAAGGAGGCCGCTCGAGTGCAAGGCTTATCTCATGGAGAACATCTTAAGGAGGTTACCCGAGTACTGGGCTCATCTCATGGAGAACATCTCAAGAGAACTGCCTGAGTACTAGGCTCATCCCATGGAGATCATCTCAAGGAGAACATTACGCCCGGTAGGTCTTATGCCGCTCTGGGCGGCTAAGGGCCGCAAAGGCCAACCGTCATGACGCCCCAAACCGGTGTCTGCTTGAGAACCCGCTGAATCCTCAGTGGGATGCCGGCAACCCGACACCATTCATGAAAATCGGCAGAGTCTCCTTCACGTGAGTTTTACCCAAAGTACAAACTCCGTCCCAACAAGTTTACAATGACCATGGTCTAAGGGCGCGAGTAAAATAATGGCCACTGGGCTCCCCGTGATCATTTATTTATAAAATATAACCCAACCAAATATACTACATGGTTCAAGAGTTTTTACATTACTTTTAATTTAACATACATTAAAATTTACAATTCTAATACATGTTATATAAAATTCATACCAAAGCCACAACTGGGCTTCTAAAACGCGGCTCTGGGGCCGAAAGGTCCCGTGGCACACTTATACCTAAACAGATCCTCGACAGGGGCGAGCAAAGCCCAAGAGAGATAATTTCCACATGGGTTACTCCCCACCTAAGTGCATGCTATACAAACAATCACATTCAAGCAATTATACGAACCCACTAATGTCTACATGCCCAAACTCCATGTCTCGGGAACCCTCACCGACTCCCTTCTGCCAATATGCGACAAATATCCGCTTTCAAAACAAAAGCTTTTTGTTCTTGAAAACTTACTACCGAGTTTCGGTAAAAATATTGGACTACCCTCCAAGGCGAATTGCTGGATAACTCTCCAAAACAGTCATGGTCCTCATCAGAAGTGATATGTTGGACGTCCCTCCAAAGTAATTCTTCGGAAAATCTTCCGTCGAAATTCCTTTCACAAACATTTTCATTTTTGTTTCATTTCATATCATGCACTCACTCCTAATATTCTATGGTGCCCCAGTGCATATAGAATGCATGATGCCAATTCCAACACATTCATGCTAATATATTCACATACACATATATTAACATAATTAAATCACATAAAACATGTTATGAAAATTCTCAATCAATTACACCATGTTATGCAAATTCTCAATCAATTACACCAAAATTAGCTCACATGGGCTAATTAACAAACACGAGCAATTCATTTTGAATCACTCAACCAAATACATTTTCACACCAAAATCCTGTGGTCACTATTCATGTGAATAGTGAAACTCCCGTTACCGCTCACGACCACACAAATAGCTTTCTCCACTCCTGCCTAAAGCTGAGACCGAAGCCACGGCAAACAAAGCTCAACATTTCTAATCATTTACATGGCTTTAGCCAAAGATTAACACAAGTAGGAAAAGATCCCTACCTCTTGAGTTGTCGGAATCTCCACTCAACCTAAGGCCCACGCTGTAGCTCCTCGCCACAGAGCAACTTTGCATTTTTGCTCCGCCGTGAGAACCGACTGTCCGATCGGCCGGAATCCTAGAGATAATCCACTCCCTCTCTCTCTAAAAACTGATCTTCCAACCCACTGCACGATTTCTCCTTTTCAAATGGAGAAGACAACTATTCCTTTTGTCTTATTATCATTTATTCTTTTCCAAAAATTCCCATCATGTCCCTTCTTCTAGATTTTTGACATTGGCACTATCTAGGCCATCCATTTCCATCATCTCTCTACTCTTGCAACATGTGTCACAAGATTACAGGTAATAGCTAACTTTCATCACATCACATGTCTCTCAAACCCGTTTTACGGCATCCGACACTGCAGCTCAAAACGGAAATCACCGTCTCGACCGTGCACGAACGTCGTAGCTAGGATTTCACGAGACGATTCCAATGATGAAATCCGTTTTGTCATCCGAGATCTAGAAAATTTTCGAATTTTTACCGAAATGACCATTTTACCCTTTTTCCGAAAATCGGAATTTTCTCGGGTCTTACACCGCCCAAGGCATAATATTATCATCTCAGGGAGAACATCTCATGGATTTTCTTCTAGGGAACTCATCTCATAGGATCATCTCAAGGAGTACTACTCAGAGGTAGAATCGTCTCAAGGAGTTTATGAAGATAGAACCACCTCAAGGAGTTCGTCTCACGGAGATATATAATCATCTCATGGAGATACAATTATCTCAAGGAGTTTGTCTCGGGGAGCTCGGCACAAGCTCTTAAGCTCAACATATCAAGGAGTCCATCTCATGGATCTCGACACAAGCTTTCAAGCTTGGCATATCAAGGAGTTCGTCTCATGGATCTCAGCACAAGCTTTCAAGCTCGGCATAAATTAATGTTGATTAGTTTTATATTGTCCGATACTTAGGTTTAATTCTTTGACATGTTACTAGTTGGGGAGCAATAACTTTGCATTCTCAATGGGGCGGTCATCTAGATCGCCCCCCTCATTGCGACTTACACTAAGGTTAAGGGACCTTGCCTCAGGCTTGCTCCTCCGATCCCGGTCGGCCATCTTGTTCGCGGCTCCTTCTTCCTTTCGCCCTCGAAAATTCTGACCAAAGGCGCCGCTACCGCCGCCCGGTCGCGCAATAACATCGCCCTCGAACAAAGTGTACCGGTTACCTCTTCCGAACAAATATCGATCAAAGTCGGCTACATCGATGAGTCTTAAACTCATATATTTTTAATCCATTTTCTGGGCATGTTTTAATGGGGCTAAATCTATTTTTATGCCAAATTATGGAATATTCACCAACTTTGTGTTTTGTAGGTGTTAATTGAAAAAGGAGATAATTCCAGCAAAAAAGAAGCAAAAAAGTGGAAATTGAAGCAGTCTCTGTTACGACATAGTTTTTGTATGTCGCGACAAAATTTCCAACATATCAGATAACTGTGTCGCAGCCAACAGCTACATGTGGCAACAAAGCTCATGCTGAACTCAAGGCTGAAAGAGCATTTCTATCGCAAAAGAGTTTCTTCTCAAGGCGCACATTGCCAAGAAGATTGTATCAGCGCTGTCGCGACACTTTAACTTTGTCGCGACACGATCATGCAAATGGCAAAGGAACTTTGTCGTAACAATCCTTCCTTTGTCGCAAACATGTGCTGATGAAGATTACCGCATGAACCTCGGCTGCCATAGAAAATGGCAAGAATACAACACAAGTCAATTGAGACAAGTGTTTTATGTTGCGACAAAGTTTTCAAGATAGAGCAAGCCAGCAACACCTATGTCAAGAACAGAAGAAAAGTATACGCGACATTACATCTCGTAATTCACAACAAAGAGCAACAAAATCAAGCCGCGACAAAGATTATTTCACGCGACAAACAAAACATGAGGTTAAGGTGAATTTACGAAGGGAATTCTCTCATATGACATAGAAGCAAAGAGCAATACAAGAGGAATTGCGACAAAGAAATTCATGTTACACATAATGGAATATTGAAGGGCAAACTCACCGGGCTACGACAAAGCAAGCTGTCACATAATAAAAGTCGAGGTTGATAAATTCTGTGAAGTAGATAAATTGAAAAAGAACTGAGATTAGCCAAGTCAAGTTTGTCACAACAAAGATCTGAAAATTCTTCACTATTTCCCTTGGCATGTTGCTCGATTGGTTCTCTTCTAAAATATAAAAAACATTAATTTACTAGTAAAAGAAAAAAGAAAAAAAAAGATTGAAGTTGGTTAATTCCGAAAGCACTTACCAAATAGGGAGACTTGCCACTTCCAAATATGAAGTCCACAGTGCCTTCAATGTAGCATCCATGGAAAAAATGCCTCCCTCTATCATCACATAAGGTGTCCTGAAAACCGATCAGCTTGCAGTTATAAAACGCCGCCTTATAACCCGACACCCTCGCCACCACCGCCTGCTCTCCGTTCTTTCTCCTGTCCGGCCTCGGGGCAGAGTTCTGCAAGTATAAGTCCTCATAAACTTCACATTAATTTGTTGCTGAGAAATAAAAATGTGACAGCCAGTATTCTAGTAAATTAGTACACTCACAATGACAACTATGTTAACCGCCATGAAGTAATCTGATTCCACAGTCAGCGTGGCGCTGTCCACCGTCCCGAACTTGGCTGCCGTCCCATCAAACGACAGCACCGGCATGTTCTCCCGCGATCCATAAAATGTTATAAAGGGCTTATTCCTATCAATCTTGATTTTCTCTTCATATACTCCACCTCCAATCCATATAATCACGCGTTGAGCATGCTTCAGCTGAAAATACTCATCGACCGCAGCCATCACCGTATTGAAGTTTCCTCCACTTTTACTTACCGATTTTTACCTCTCCTCCGCCTTTACGCAGGATTGCTGGGCGTCCGCCGGCACTTGTGGTTCTGGACGGCATTGTTGAACCATGAATCTAGTTCAATTGCATCGTTAGGGATTTGGGGATCATCCGTTAGTACAGCTGGCGGGAGGACGAGCAAGAAGAACGCCATAGCAGCAGCGGCGGCGGCTGGAAAAGCAGTGTGCGTTAATTTTGTAGCCATTCTTTAAAGGATAGGGCGGAGATGGGTGCAATTTATAAAATCCTGCCACCCTTGTATGATATAGTGGAAGTACCTATGGTAGCTTTGAATATGTTGATTATCAAACCAGTATGCCAGAAGGTAAGCATCATAATGGTGGCTAGCTGGTGACTGAAATCTCTGTCCACTTGAAAATTGCACTTCAGAATCGTTTACAACCCCACTTCCACTCTACCCATAAACTAAAGGAAGTTCACTAAAAAAAGGGAGAGAAAAAGCATGGAGGTTTTGATCTAATAAGATTAATTGATAACGTGGATATTAAAAAATAATTGATAAGATAATCTTTTCCTTTTAAAACTTATATATAAATAATAAAATATTTAGGATCTTTTTGTTCAAAATAGATTTTATTAATTTCCAGCTGGAATATGAGAAGAGTTATATTTACAAATTTACAATTATTTAAATTTTTTTGAATAAATTTATCTTAATAATAATTATAATTAAATGGGTGGTACATATTTTAATTTTTAATTATGTTCAAATGGTAAGGTTTCTTAGGTGTGCGTCCAAAGTCCCATATGGGTTACAATTAGGAAGGAGTAAGTGCTCATAAGTATGGATCATATCTCCATTGATACGAGGTCTTTTGGGTAGAGTTTAAAAACAAAATTATGAGCACTTAAGCTCAAAGTGGACAATATCATACAAAAGTGGAGAAGAATTGTGTTGTGGCATGTGGCTCAAATTGAGGTTAAAAGGGTCAGGCAAATGTCGTCGCTCCACTTGGCATTGCCCTTCATTCATATCTTCTTTTTTTGTGGGGACAAAATAATAGGTTGGGGTTACAAGAGCGAAGCCCTTGCGGTATCGTATGGTACAATAAGGGTATAGGGGTTCTTTTGTATTTTAGTCATATCCAATGTTATATTCAATTATAGTGAAGGTTTGAACCACAATTCTCATGGATGTAGACACACTGTCGAACCACGTTAAATATGTGTGTCTTCTTATTGTTTTCGTTCTCTAATCTTTATCACCATTATTACACGAATCAAAACATATTGGTCCATAAGGTTACCTGCAAGGTTAACTATCATCCTTGCCTTCAACCATAATCTTTGGATCATCTTAAAAATTTGAAACTATACACTACAAAAAAACTAGTGTTTACCAACGTCTAAAATCTGTTGCTAAACAAGAAAATCCGTTGTTAAATCTATTTCCCAACAAATTACCAATGGATTTTGTCCATAGGTAAAGTGCTCGTCGTTAAATTTTACCAACACAACTACATATTCGTTGGTACATTTACCAACGGATTAGGAACCGATTAATAAGGGACATTTTTATGTTCGTTGGTAAATTACCAACAGCATAGTAACAGAGTGATAAGTTGGGAAATGTAATCTGTTGGTAATATTTTTCTTTTTTACCAACGGATTTACCAACGGATTAGTAAATATGTTAGCAAAATAAATTCGTTGGTATATTTACTAAACAGATTATTAACTAATTACCAAGGGATATTTTCAACGGATTAGTAACGGAGTGATTGTTGGGAAATGTAATCCGTTGGCAAATGTTTTTATTTTTTTGGCAAAAATCGGTTGGTAATTCATAGGTAGTGTACCAACGGATAATAATCTATTATTAAGTAATAACGTCTATTTGTTGATAAAATTCCAACAGATTATCCAACAGTTGGTAAAAGTTGAACAATGTCTGATGTTAATTCGTTGGAAGATTGTAAAACCCGAGAAAATTAGAAATTTTTAAAAAAATGGCAAAATGATAATAATAATACATTGCAAGAATGGTTCAGGGAAGCTTAGAAAATTCTTTAGATCTCGGATAACGAAACGGACTGCGTTGTTAGATTCATCTCGCGAAATCCGGTGGCAGAAAAGTTTAGTGGGTATGAGGCAGAGTTGGGATATTTTACGATATTACGGGTGATAAGTACTAAATGACTCAGGGGCGGGTTTTATGAAAATCTCGGAAATCAAGAAATGGCGTGAGCTAAGTTCATTTAAAATAACTTGAACTAAAAAGAAATAAATTGTTTCGGGACATAAACGGACCCGAATGAGGCAATATGAGCCATGTTTCCAAATAAAAAATAATAATAATAATAAAAAGAAAAGGATAAAAAGAGAATAAAGGTGAGAAAAGAGGGAACAGACGAGGGGAAGACAGAAAGAGGTGTGCGTGAGAAAAAAAAATCTAGAGAGAGAAGCTCTAGCTTATCTCTAAGATTTACGGCAATTGGACCGTAGGTTTTCATAGGAGTAAAAGGAAAAGTTGGTCCACAGCGGCGAGGCTCACGTGTGGGTACCGAGGAAATCACAAGTTTGCGGGTCGAGTTCGGGTTTTCACTAGAAGCCAGGAAAATGGTGTCTTTTAAGGAATCCGGCTAGATGAGGTAGGGAACTGTCCTACTCGGGATTATTTTCATCTTGGAGTTGTTTTGGTCTTGGATTTGAGCAGGGGTTGTTTGGATGGCATTTAGAGAACCAGAAAAACGCATTTTTCTGGGTTCGCGTATGTCACTGTTCACGTGAAGCCTCCAATTTTGAATGACCATAACTTTCTCGTCCGAACTTCGATTTGTTTGTTCTTGGACTTTGTGGAAAGCCCTTTGAGTCTAGAATCCATCCATATATAAATTAATGCAATTTGGACTTATATTATGTCCGAAAATGATGAAAAACAATAGGCCCCTGCTAGTGCACGTAAGTCACTATTCATTTGAAGCCTCCAACTTTGGACGGCCATAACTTTTTTGTTCGAACTCCAAATGAAATTTGGTGTATGTTAGTTGGTGATTATATGCATGTTGATATAATTATCCATGAGGCTTGGGGAAACGCATGAGTTTGTGTATGATTGAGGCCATTACATGAATTGTTGTAGGCTACTTGTGGACTTGATATGTCACAATTAGGCATAGAGTTCGTATATGGTTATTCAGTGGTAATGACTTGCCAGTATCAATGTATGCGCGTATTGATATCATTTGGCATAGATGTGATCACTTGGAGAATTTATATGTTCATTGATATAACTTTCCAATTGATGCATGGGTTGAAATGCATGAGTAGGCATGTACATATAGCACTCATATATATGTAGCATGATGATAGGCAATGGCATATTGCATTGCATTTATGCGCAAGTACTTAGCATTAAATGGGTGTGAGTGCATGGGAAAATCAACATTGTGTTTGGTGTTGATATTGGTTTCGGTCTAGGGACAAAGTCCTAAAAGGTCGCATGAATGATCTAATGGTTTTCCACACAATAAATTATCGGAGTATGTCCACTATTATATATCGGAGGGTTGTCCACATAATAAATTATCGGAGTAAGTCCACTACTATATATAAGAGGGTTGTCCACACATTAAATTATCGGAGTATGTCCACTATTATATATTGGAGGGTTGTCCACACAATAAATTATCGGAGTATGTCTACTATTATATATCGGAGGGTTGTCCACACAATAAATTATCGGAGTATGTTCACTATTATATATCGGAGGGTTGTCCACAAAGTAAATCATCGGAGTATGTCCACTAATTAATATCGAAGGGTTGTCCACAAATAAAACAAATATCTTTGTTTTGAAGATTGTTTTTCATACATAGCATATTGCATGTTGAGAGAAGTCGGTGAGGACTTGGTATAGGGATCATGAGGAGTAGCATCTCATTCATGTCATGTAGATTCCATTCTAGGATTGACATAATCGTGATTGGAATGTGCTTGTGGCATGTCCATTGCATGTGCACTTAGGTGGGGAGTAGCCCTTATAGGATTTCACTCTACTAGGCATTGCTCACCCAGTCGTGGGACCCCCCTTTCAGGTACAGGGGATGTGCAGGGAGATGGCGCTCACTAGAGGCCGATAATGAGAAGAAAGCCGGATTGTGGCTTTGATTTATATTTTGTAAAACATGTATTAGAATTCTTAATTTTGATATATGTTTTGTATAAGAGTGGTGTAAATTTAAACTCTTATGGACTATGGTCCTATAGTCATGTCTTATATGTTTGAGTATGGATAAATGGGCCCTATGTGGCCATTTTTACTCATATGTGGACCCGGTGTGGTCGTTGTATAATATTGGGACAGGTTGCCATGTAATTACATAGGTTCTATTTTTGGGTAGAGCTCCCCATACAAAGGAGACTCTGATTCGTGCCACGGTAGGGTGATTCGGAATCAACAAAATTTGTAGTCCTAAGTTCCTCCTGCTGCCGTAGTCAAGCTACTGCAGTATAGCGGTCTAGGGTCGAACACGGGGATGGGTTTTCATCCTATGAATGACTCGCATCGGTGTTGAAAATGGTGAGGCTTTTAATTTGGATTTTGGATTTTTGTTTCGCGATTAATGAGTTGTTTGGCCCGATGATTAATTGTAAAAGCGAAAGTGAAGTGAAAAGGTAACTTTGAAGGTTTAGGTCGCTAGCTTGACAACATGGGGGGCACAAAGTGTCCTCGGGTTTTATCCTAGCATTATGACAAGCGACCTATAGTCAAGCCATAACCGGATCTTTGTTTAACTAGAAAACCTAACCACTAGAATCCACTCTATTTGAGTCAACACAGGTAATATGCATCTGACTCCTTTCGATTTGAAACCACAACATTCAACTTCATTTCGAGTGGCTCGTAAAGGCCATCTAAAGAACAACAGTACATCTAACTTAATAAGTATACCTTTGTATCCTAAAGCATGGTAAGAGTATTATTGGCCAAAGCAATGACATTAAATTATATTCAACCCTAGTTTGAAGATGGGAACCATAAATACAGTACCTGTGGCATTTAACACGTAGGGGGCTGACCTACTTGGCTTGCCCACATGACCAAGCTAGCTACCTTCCTCTTCAAAGCTAAGGAAACTTAGCCAAGCATCTCTTGAGTTGTCATCCTCAAGAGGAGGTTGTTTGGTAGCCTAGAAAATAAGAGAAAAGATGAGAGAAGAGAGAAAAACAAACCCTAAGCGGCTGGGAGATATTTACATAAAATGAAAATGTGCCAAAAGATTGCTTCCTGTTACAATTTGGGGGGGGGCTTATATAGGCCACCCAATGTATGAAAATACAAGAAAGCCCTAACATATTGAAAAGTAATATAAGGGACAAAGGAGGTAATACACCAAATGAAGTCGGTTGGCATTAATTACAAAAATATGACGGGGCGGGAGATTTGTTATCTTGAGAAAAATTTATTTAGGTAGCGAAAATTTCCTTCTTAACAAAATTTAGCTAGCTAGCCCAGTAGACCGAGAGATAGCGAAATCCCAAAGACTAATATGCACAGTCAATTTCGCTAGCTAGCGAAATATTTTAGAGATAGCGAAATTAAGAATTTCGACTAGGCACGATTTTAGCTACATAGCGAAATTTCGCTAACTGCGAAATTTCTCGAACTCGCTAGGATGCGTAATTTTTAAGCTATGATTGCGAAATTTTAGCAATCCCAGTGAAATTTCTGGGTTGCACATTCTTCAGCGCTGCATCTCTCTTTGCATCCTTATTCATCACTTTTGCCTTCATTTCCTCACTGAATTTTGATATGTTTGATGGCTGAAAAAATGGTTTCCAATCTTCCTTGGTTCGGCACATATCTCGATATCAAATGGCATTACATACAAAAACCTGCAAAATAACCAAAAATAACCTCGAAATGGCATAAGTGATACTAAGTAGACCTAAACACCTCAATTGGCTTAATTGGTATGATTAGTGCGCAAAAAGCACTCAAAACCTATCTCGAATAGGGCTCAAAATAGCACTTTTTGGGTACTAATCACACCCCCCAACCGAAACGTTGCTAGTCCCTTAGCAATGCAAAAACGATAAGGACATGCATGCAGTGATTTTTCAAAAAGTTTATGGTTCAAAAAGTATATTTACAAATAAACATTACCTTTAAAATGAAAAATTGGCACCAAGTTTGAAAACCGGCATGAGAGAACATAAACCATACAAGAACAATTTTAGGCCAACATCGGATCCATGATTCTTAACCTGAATTTCCACCAAAGTCTAATGATTCTAAAATATAACCGAGATCAGGCCAATAGGATTTGCGAGTGTTCCTACCCAACCTAGCCCTCTTGCATGTCCTTGTAGCGTTGAACAACCTATATAGGAATAGTTACACTTTTCTTTCTTTATTCAACTACATTGTAGGATGCAATGCTTAAAACCCGACTTCACCAAAGTCCGTGTAGCGGGGGTCCACCGATGACTCCCAACCAATTAAGGTTTAGGGCATCAAGCCAAAAGATCACTTGACCACAAACTACACAGGCTTCACCTGGGACTCAGAATGACTTGAGAGTAAGCACCTCTAGCTAAACTCTACCCATCCACCCGTGTAACGAACACTAAGTCGATGACTCCCCAACCAATTATGGCTTAGGGCATCGAGGCTAAAGGCTTTATGCATATACCCCTCGGGCCCAGGTGCTCGGGTTTCAAAAATGGCGTGACTTTATTTTTCTTTTTCTTCTTTTCTTTTTCTTTTGCTTTTTTCTTTTTTCTTTTCCTTTTTGGAAGACTGCATTGGTCTTCAAATGTGGGTAACACAACCTATCTAGGTTGCCAACATGCCTAGGCATTTATGCAAAGTGAGGCAAATAATTTGACGACTATTAATTACCGTCGGTAATGCGGGGTGTGTGAATTAGCTAAAGGTGGAATGTTCAAGGTTGAGCATGATGGAACTTCAACCGACCAAAAATTTCTTCAAACATGGAATTGTTCTAGCATTAAGGTAACATGCAAGGTTTCAATTTTTCAATTAAAGGCAATTCAATTGTCCAATTAAAGCAATTCAATTGTTCAATTGAAGACAAAAACAGTTTAAACAAAGTGGGGGCACAAAAATAAAATGATATGGAAAAGTGTATATATATATACTGAATAGCTTTTGATATAGCCAAAGTGGCTAGTACATGAATACAAAGCTAAT
Source organism: Tetrastigma voinierianum (assembly GCA_016808115.1). Classification (NCBI taxonomy): domain Eukaryota; kingdom Viridiplantae; phylum Streptophyta; class Magnoliopsida; order Vitales; family Vitaceae; genus Tetrastigma; species Tetrastigma voinierianum. Next base: position 30,841 of record JAEQBH010003123.1, on the reverse strand, counting down.
CATACAAAAGATATCACTGCCTACTATGGCTAATACATGAATCTTACACAAAATTAGTAAATGGAGTTATTAAAGTGAAGTAACTATACAAAAACATAAAAGAAACCTAACCACCTCCCTTCTTTGTGGTGGTGGTGAGTCTATGCTTCTTCTTTGCGCCAACACATCCAAAGATGCTGCTGCTGCAGTGGGCTCATCCCTCTGAACAGGAGCACGTGTAAGACCTAGGTGAGTCATGATCTGCTGGAGCATGGAGCGACAGTCCTCTAAAGTGGCCTCAGCTCGATCCAACCCTCTGGTCTGTCTTTGCACGGGTAGCGACCAAGAACATATAGCATCATCACACTGCTATCTCTCTGGGCGCATGAGCGTGCTCGGGCGAATCTTTACGTGAGGTGAATGATGGGCCGGGAGTATCAGGCTGCGGCTGAGAGGAGTAGCATGTGGAGGGGAGGGAGATGGAGGGACATATGCGGAGGCTGGACTCCTCTCCACCACCTCGGGCTCCCGGGAGGCTCGGCTACGTAATGCGTCTGTGGAAATCCTGCGCCACCTGATCCGATCACCTCCTCGGTCTTATACGGAGGAGAAAGATATAGGCATGACCATCGCTCTCTCCATCGAGAGAGACGAGGACCAGGGGCGGCGAATCCTCGCTAACCCGTCAGGGGCTCTGCAGGAGGCCCAGAGTGCTCGGGACACGGCATAATAGTCTCGGCATCAGCAGTGGAAGACTCTCAGCTCGAGACAGGCCCTTATGATGGACCTTCTCCTCGAAGTGTAATAGGGAGGTCATCACCAGCTCGGGAGGGTTGAACAGGAATCCTCTACGAGATCGGGTCTGAAGCCTCCCGAGATGGCCCACACCTGCTGCACATTTGTACGTAGTCTTTGCGCGAAGGCTGGTCTGCGGGGGTGATCGACCAGGAGCATCTGAGGCGGGAGTTGCCTCCGGAATAATATGGGTCCAATAGTGGTGTCTCGAGCAAGACTGCGGACCATCTCTCGGTGTGTCGGGTGAGACTGGGTCCTCGATAACCCTACGAGATTGGCTGCGGTATCTGCGGGCCCAGCAGTACTGAGTGTCATTGCTCTAAGCTCGGGGCCGATCGTCGATAGTGAGCCGGGCTCGGCGGACTTCAAGGCGCTCAGGATGTCATCGAATGGTGAGGCACGCGAGCCATCCGAGGGTAATAATGCACCTCGACCTCGTAAATGGTAGCGGGGGTAGTGCTCGATCGATCGCATTGAATCCGAATGCGGGATCCGCCAACGGTCTTGCGGGGCATTACGTAATATGACTCGGGTAAGGCAGTCTCCCGGAATGAGGACACGACGATTCCCGGAATAAGTGCCCCGCGAATAACGACCTCCTGATCTGGAGGTTGGCGATAGCGAGGGCGAAGGTCGCCTGTTGGTGACCTGTTTGGTGACTACGGAAGTCACGGATGAGGGGATGACTTCGCCGGGTGTGCGGGTCGCTTGGAGGGCCAGACCCTCTGGGTGTGAGGCACGGGTGAGACCCGGGGTCCCATCGTCTCGGTATCGTCTGAATCAGGGAAGCCTCGAGCGCCTCGGGGGTGGAGATGTGCTTGGGGGCGGGGCCGGAGCGGCGGGGCTGCTCACTCTCGCTGCGGTGTGCTAAATCGACGTGGCGAGAGGCGGGACCACCTCGGTGCGAACCATGGGCATGCTTCAAATAAGATGCTTGGAAGGGGGCTCGGTGATGAAAATGAAACCGAGTGCAGCTGCCGAGGCCGATGCAGGGCTCCAGCTGTGACGGCGGAATCTGCAGAGCGGAAGTAGACGGGCGGGGCTCAGCGGGGACGGGGCACGGATGCGTCTTGCTTGAGAAGAAGGCGGAGGCTCTGCCCCGGTGCGTGGCTCGGGGGCGTACGGTGCTCGAGAAAAATGGCCGTGGCCTTGGGCCGGGACGGCGGTCACGGGCTCGGTGTGAGCACGGCTCTTGGGAGGGGCCCCCCCAGGCTCGGCAGCTGTGAATAAGGACGCTGGTGCGAACAGGGTCGCGGCAGCTCAAGGTGCAGGTGGCTATAGGTGCGGGTGGAATAACGGCTCGGCTGGAGCAACGGCGGCAGTGACCCAGGGCTCGGTCGTGGTGCGCGCGCGGCTGGTGCAGGTGGCAGTGGAGGCTCGGGTGACTCAGGGCTTCGCTATGGGAGGGAGAATATGAAGTGACTAATGGCCGACCCTCCTCTTTTATAGACTGAGAGAGAGGCAATGAAGAGTCCACTTCTGATATTCGCTATTACTTAGCGAATTTGGGCCAAACTGCTTATACTGCGAATCGAATTTCAGTGGTGAGTATTAATAATGTAAGAAAATAAAGGTATTATAATAAAAATTATTATATAAAACTATAGTAAAAATTTAATATAAAATACTATAATATATAAACAAAGTTACTAAATATGGAAGCTAAGAAGTTAAGAAACTTTCTAAAAATAACCGAAATTATTAAAATTGACTAAATTAAAACAAAAAGTAAAAATTGTTGAGCTGTAATTTGGTTTGTGAGAACACCAAATCAGCTCAATTTTACCAAATTGCTCAAGGAGGGTCAAGGAGAAGGATCTCCTCAATCCTACTTGATGGCACATCTGTTTGCTTTGAAATTGAATTCCCATGGTTGATTTAACCGCCGATTGAATTTAAAGCGAGCAATTGCCGCAGTAGCTCGCGATGGTAATGCCAAAACCTCTTCTTCACCTTTGCTGGCTATTCCTTGCAATTCTGGACCTTTTCGGCCTCTCACTGCATGATGACGGTGAACTTGACTTCATCAGTCATTTGATTTTCATCTTACGGCGGCTTGGCTGTTGTTCAAATGGAATATGTTCAGCTCCCGAGTCATGTTGCCAAATGTAAGTTGCATGACTCATTAGGCAATTGATTGCATTGGCAGTGGCCAGAAATGGTCTTCCCAGGGATGATTGGCACATGATTGGGTTCATTTGCAATTGGCTCGGTGTCGAGCACTACAAAATCTACTGGGTAGTAGAATTTGTCTATTTTCACTAAGACATCCTCAACTATCCCCTTAGGGATCTTCGATCTATCGGTAATGATAGTGATATTGGTAGGTTTTAAGTTCACCCCAAACCTAAGCGCGGCCTGAGAATACGGCGATGATAGGTTTACTGCTTGGCTCTAGATCAAATAATGAATTTGTCTATGCAAAGTCCCTGATATTTGCGAAATTGTGGGAGATCCTGGATCCTTGTATTTGACTGGATTCTTGCTTTGGATTATGGCACTGACTTGTTCAGTTAAAAATGCCTTTTTCTCAATGCCTAATCCCTTCTTGATTGTACAGAGATCCTTTAAAAACTTTGCATAAGCAGGGACTTGTTTGATGATGTCCAAAAGAGGTATATTGACCTTCACCTGCCTTAGGACTTCTAAGATACACACTGTTGGGATTGCCTTCTTCTTGCCTCTAGTGCTGGGGAAATGGGGTGGCATGCTGTATTTCATTGGAGTCACTCCTTAGGAGAATATGATCAGGCTATGATTCTTCTCCTTCACGGATTCTTTGAGGCTTTGGCATGGGCTGATCAACCTCTTTTCCACTCCTCAGGTGTAATTATAGCCTTAACCTCATCTATTCCCGAATTGTTGGATGACCCTACCTCATGAATTCCCTTAGGGTTTGGCAGTGTTTGAGAAGGGAACCTTCCTCTCTCCTGTACCTCCAGAATTTTGTTGATCTTTGTGATTGAATACTGCAAGTTGTCTATTTTCTGATTCAGATTGCTCTCAAGCCCATCTATTCTCTTGTTAGGTGTGTCTTTCTCTACCCAGTGTCGATCCTTTGTGCCAATTGTGCATTGATCCCTTTTGTTCTTCACACGAGTTACCCACCACCTTACTCAAGTTTAAAATGAAGCATTCCACGAGATGAGATGGAAGTGGTTGTGGTTGAAGGTGGAACCAAAGCGTGGTTTGGCACACAGGGAGGTACTAAGCGGGGGATTAAGGTTTCAGGAGAGGGTTAGGGTGATTCCTCAATTGGAATTGTAGGTATTACCATATGGGGCGATGGGTTGTGGAGGCTTATATTGTCCTACAGTATTTGCACATTCTGACATCAAATCCTTCACTGAAGGGGCCATAGGACACTGTTCTTCGTGGTGGGCAGTGGATTGGAAATTGGTGCAGGGATTGGCTTGCGCAGTGTTTTCAGTCACTGCCTGCACTTCATGGAGTCGTTTGCCTTCTAGCTCCTCTACCTTCCTAGCTAAGGTTGAAATCCTAGCTTTCATTTCCATTTCCTCTGTCAGTGCATACATCCAACCCCTAGGGTTGGCTAAAGGTCTCATTTTTTTCCATATCGCTAGGGTTTGGCTCTTCCCAACCCTTAGAAGTTTCAGCCACATAATTTAAAAAATCCATGGCTTCATCAGGATGCTTGCTTAGAAAATCTCCCCCACACATGGTCTCCAATAACTGTTTCATGGCAGGAGATATACCACCATAGAAATGGTTTACCAGCATCCATGTGTTGAAACCATGATGTGGACAAGCACTGATAGTCTCCATGAATCTCCCGGCCCAGTAGAACCTCTACTCACCATCTTGGTACGCAAAAGGTGTAAATTTGTCTCTTCAAATTGTTGGTCTTATGAACCTTTGAAGAACTTCTTCAAAAAGTGCTGCTGCCCGACTCTCCCAGTTCGATGGTTAAGACCTCGATGAGTTAAGCCAAATCTTGGCACTATCTCGCTTTAGGGTCGATGGAAATGCTTTCGGCTTTAGCAAATCCATATCAATCATACCTTCCTTAAAGGTAGTGCAAACTTCCTCAAAATCCCTTATATGTGTGTGCATGGTTCATTTTTTCCATACCATGATATGTGGGGAGTAAGGGGTGCCAAGTAGGCCCTCAGCGCTACATCTTCGAGGAGTGCACGATGCATGAAGGAACCCAGCCAACTCTAGGAGAGATTGGATGTGGTCCTAATCGACCTATATGCGGTTGGATTCTGGTGGGGGACGCTGGCCGACTCTGCTTGTTCTTGAGCGAGAGGATCCCATGTTTTCACTATGCGGCGAGTGTGCGATCCTTTGTAATCTACCTATTATTCCTGCGTCGGTGCTGCATACACAGCGATTTACCTGGCGGGACCTGTGAGAGCACGAGCCAACTTGCAAAAGGTTAGGGTTAGTTAAAATAAAAGCGGCGTATGAAAACAAAACAAAAGCGATGCGGTGGCGCAAAGTGATGAAAACTTCTGCGATTCTGACAGCGAAAATTAAAGAGGTTAAAGAAGTCCCTCCGCTTATGATGTTGATCCGCAGAAGTACATGACTTATCAGCGTAGTTTGGCACCATATAAACAGCGATGCCCATTTGATTCATGCCCGCGGTAAGGAGTGATTCGAATCAACAAAATTTGTAGTCTAAGTTCCTCCTCTTTGCCGTAGTCAAGCTCACTGATATAGCGGAATGATCTAAGTCGCACTACGGGGATGGGTTTTCATCCATAGGCGACTCGCATCGGTGTTGAAAATGGTGAGGCTTTTAATTTGGATTTTGGATTTTTTGTTTAAAACAGTGTGAGTTGTTGGACTGATGATTAATTGTAAAAACTGAAAGTGAAGTGAGAAAAGGTAACTTTGAAGGTTTAGGTCACTAGCTTGACAACATGGGGGTAACAGTGTCCTCGAGGTTTTATCTCGCATTATGACAAACAACCTATAGTCAAGCCGCCTTGGATCTTTGTTTAACTAGAAAACCTAACCTAGAATCACTCCTATTTGAGTCAACACGGGTAATATGCATCTGACTCCTTTAGGTTTGAAACCTAACATTCAACTTCATTTCGTTAACAAGTAAAGGCCATCTAAGAATTTCTTGATACATCTAGCAATAAGTATGCCTTTGTATCCTAAAGCATGGTAAGTATTGGCCAGAAACAGCTGACATTAAATGATATTGACCCTAGTTTGAGAAGATGGGAACCATAATCTGATGCACAGTAGCATTTAACATGAGGACAACACCTGCAAATGCCCCCTGACAAGCTAGCTACATATCTTCAAAATAGGAAGCAGCCAAGCATCTCTCTTGAGTTGTCATCCTCAAGAGGGTTGTTTGGTAGCCTAGAAAATAAGAGAAAGAGGAGAGAGAAGAGAGAAAAACAAACCCTAATATGAAATTGAGGAGAGATATTTACATAAAATGAAAATGTGCCAAAAGATTGCTTAGGGTTACAATTTGGGGGGGGGGGCTTATATAGGCCACCCAATGTATGAAAATACAAGAAAGCCTAACATATTGGCTAATACAAGGGACAAGGAGGTAATACACCAAAATGAAGTCGGTTGGCATTAATTACAAAAGAAATATGGCAGGCGGGAGATTTGTATGCGGGAAAATTTGGTAGCACAAAAAAGATTTCGCTAACCTAGCGAGTGGACGGAGATAGCGAAATCCCAAAATTTAGCTATACACGATCAATTTAAGCTAGCTAATGTAATTTAAGCTAGCCTAGAAATATATTTTGCAGAATAGCGAGGAAATTAAGATTTCGCTAGGCACGTGATTTTTGTAGCTACGTAGCGCATTTAAGCTAGATACTTACGAGAAAATTTTGCAATTCGGTAATTTCTGGGTTGCTGTTCTTCTTGCATCTCTCTTGCATCCTTCCTTCATCACTTTGCCTTCATTTCTTCACTTGAATTTTGATATGTTTGATGGGAAAAATGGTTTCAATCTTCATGGTTCGGCACATATCTCGATATCGAAATGGCCATTGCATAAAACACGCAAAATAACCAAACATAACCTCGAAATGGCATAAGTGATACTAAGTAGACCTAAACACCTCAATTGGCTTAATTGGTATGATTAGTGCGCAAAAAGCACTCAAAACCTATCTCGAATAGGGCTCAAAATAGCACTTTTTGGGTACTAATCAGACTCTGGCCGATTTTTGTTAAATCCTAGGTCCGGGGAAAAGGGGACTCAATGGTGTGGTGTCGAGTTACCCGATATCCACGAATCTTCTACGGGTTGATGGGTTGTCATGGGACCCCCGGGATAGGGGCGTCATAGCTTGGTGTCAGAGCTTAGGTAAACGATTACCTAGGGAGCTCGGGTGTGGGTATCCCCAAGTATGGTCCTGATACTATCTCGTCTCAGCTAGGTATCAAGATTCTAGGTACACGAGTACCGAGGGCTGACATATATGGGTCTAGGTCGTCATATTCATTGAGTTCTGGTGTCACAATTTGTATATCAGAACGTGGGTATGTGGTTACCTAGGAAAAGGATGGACATTAGGTTTAGACTATTGCATGCATTGTACATTTTCATGTTGTGTGCTACGTGATTATGATTGTGTGATTGTGTGTCACAAATTGCGTGAATTATATACATAGTAGAATGTATATAGGAAAAGATGAACACTAGGGTTAGCATAGTGCCAGAGTTCGGAAAATGGATGAACAAATAGTTCGGGATGTTGATGTACATTAGTGGTTGGCATGTGTCTTTGTAAATGAACTTGTGAGAGAAATCTCTATATGGGCTGAGAGGTTGAAACCTTGGAAAAGCCATTGAAGGTGAATTCTCCTCTAGGAACAAGGGTGAGTGTTGATCAGATATGTCAGGATTGTGAGTTAGAGATCTTCGAGATTCTTCTCACTGTGGACCTAAGGGTCATGGACATGTCGGAGTTTGATGTCATCCTCGAGATGGATTGGTTGAGGCACACCGAGTCGTCATTGACAATGATCGTAGGAGATTTACTACCTACGCATAGGACGGTAATTGTGTTATGTTTCAGGGGGATAAGCACGATGTTTTACCCCAGACTGTATACGACTCTAGGTGGCATGGATAGTTGATGGGTTGGCTAGCAAGCCTTACCCTGGAGGATGAGGTGAGACAGGATTTGGGTCTACCTCGGGTGGTTTGTGAGTATGAGGATGTCTTTCCGGATGAACTACCGGGATTACCTCCACACAAGGATGTAGACTTTGTTATCGAGTTATACTTTGGTATGTTTCCCATTTCTATGACTCCACATAAGATAGGGCCAGTTGAGTTACAGGAACTCAAGGTCCAGATACATGATTTATTGGACAGGGGTTTCATTAGACCGAGTACTTCACCTTAGGGCGCTCCGGTTCTGTTTACGAAGAAGAAAGACAAGACCAGCCATTTCATTGCATTGACTCACCAAATGATTAAACTGATTCTGATCAAGAATCGGTATCCATTACCGAGGATTGATGATTTGTTTGATCAGTTGAGAGGATCACAAGTCTATTCCAAAATAAATCTCCGTATCGGGTATCATCAGTTGAGAGTTAGGGAGGCTGACATCCCTAAGACAGTGTTCAGGACGCGGTATGGGCATTTCGAGTTTACAGTGATGCCTTTCGGATTGATGAATGCGCCAGCAGCATTCATGGATCTCATGCATAGGGTGTTCCAGCCCTATTTAGATCAGTTTGTTGTAGTCTTTGTTGATGACATCTTGATCTACACCTAGTCTGAGGAGGAGCATGAGGATCACTTGAGGATTGTTCTCTAAGATTTGCGAGAACATCAATTGTATGCCAAATTCAGCAAGGTGAATTTTGCCTGACAGAGGTGAGATTTTTGGGACACGTAGTATTGGCTTCGGGTGTCTCAGTGAACCCAGAAAAGGTTGAGGCAATTATGAGTTAGAAGGCGAAGTCGGTTGAGACACGCGAGTTTCTTAGGGTAGTTGGATACGGGGAAGTTTATTGAGGACTTCTCCCGTTTGCATTTGCTATGACTCGATTGACCACTGAAGGGTCAGTATGAGTGGAATGACGATGTGAGAGGGCATTCCAAGAAGAGTTAAAGAGGCTTACTTCAGCTCACATGCGATGGTCCCGGATAAGGGACAGGGTACCTAATGTATTGTGATGCCTCGAAGGGCTGGAGGCGGGATGTGTTGATGCGGTCAGGAGGTGGTAACATGGTTCCACGACAATTAAGAACCACGACGGGGTACTACGCATGACATGGAGTTGGTAGTTATAGTCTTCGCTTTGAAGATATGGCGCCACTATTTATATGGTCAGCAATTCTAGGTATTTTCGGACCACAAAAGTCTGAAGTATATCTTTACTCAACGGGACCTTAATATGAGGTAGCGCGGATGGATGGAATATCTAGAGGATTATGACTTCACTTTGCAATACCATCTTGGTATGGCAAATGTGGTGGTGATGCCTTAGTGTCGAAGTCAGGGTCTTACAGCTGAGTGGCTTCACAGGAGTGGTTGATGCTTTCGAGGCGCCCAGGGTAATTCGGCTTATGAGTACGGTGAAAAGACCGGGGTGTTTGGAGTTTGAGTGGCTCGCCTTCCTACGTAGAGTGATTGGAGTCTAAGGGCGGGACCGTTGAGATAGTGTCTGCTCCCGGGGTAGGGTACGGGGCTGGTACGGGTGGTGGAGCCATGCACATAAATGGTAGTCTTCGATATAGGGGACGGATTATGGTTCCCCAGTTGGCAAAGCTGAGAGAGGAGATCCTTTGGGAATTTCATTGTTCTCGTTTTGTGGTGCATCCAAAAACGTAAGATGTATCACGATTCGTCACAAGACACTGAACGGATGAAGAGACACGTCGGGGACTTTGTTCAAGAATGCCTCACGTGTCACCGTAAGGCCAATAGGCTACTCCTGAAAGATTAGAGGTGGTGAGTGGCTGGGAGCACGTCACGATGGATTTTGTGACCCACTTGCCATGGACAATCGCCGAAGGCATGACGCGGACAAGATAGTGACCCGCCAAGAAGCCTGCGACATTTTCTAGCCATGCGGATGACCTTCACATTAAAGGAATTCTACCGGTTGTATATCTGAAAGATTGTTCTATTTACATGGAGTGCTTGTCCATAGTGCTCCGATAGAGATCCCGTGATTACGACACACTGGAAGAGCTTCCGTATACATGGGGACACACCGACTATAGAGCACCATTCAATCCTCGTGACACATCATCGAAGAGGACCATACATATTTTAAAGGACATGCTGCGAGCATGCTTCTTAGATCATAAAGGTAGTTGGGAGGAGCATTTACCCTTAGTGGAATTCGCCTACAACAACAGTTATCAGGTGAGTATACAGATGGGCACCCTACGAGGCTTTGTATGACAAGCCATGCCGATCATCGATTTGCTGGACAAAGGTGGGGAAGAGCTCCATCACTGGTTCGGATCTGATTAGAGACACCTCTGAGAAGGTGAGCTTGATATGGCAGCATCTTCTCAAGGCTCAGAGCCGATAGAAGAGCTACGCTAACAAGCGATGTCGACCCCTAGAGTTTGAGGTTGGTGATCATGTCTTCTTGAAGGTGATGCCTAAGAGAGGAGTGGTCAAATTCGGCAAGCGATGGAAGATAGTGCCAAGGTATATTGGGCCCTTCGAGGTACTCGAGAGGGTGGGCACAATTGCTTATCGGTTGGCGGTACCACCGAGTTTATCAGGTGTCCATGAGGTGTTCCACATCTTCATGCTCCGGAAGTATACTCCAAATCCAACTCATGTAGTGGATCGGGAGAGATTATCGCACACCGATGGGACCTTCGAGGAGGGACCAGTGTGTATCATGGATAGCCGAGACCAGGTTTTGCGACGCAAGACTATAAGGCTAGTGAAGGTGCTATGGCAACACCGAGGAGTGGAGGAGGCAACGTGGGAACGCGTGGACACAATGCGGGTCAAATTTCCTTTGCTATTTGAGGATGAAGGTGTGTTTGTCTAATATTATAAGCCTAATATTGGAACTAGAATAACTATTGCATATGCATGTGTTTGTGTGTGAATTTCGGGGATGAAATTCTTTTAAGGGGGGAAGAATGTAAAACCCGAGAAAATTAGAAATTTAAAAAAAAATGGAAAAATGATAATAATAATAATAATACATTGTCATAATGGTTTATGGAAGCTTAGAAAATTCTCTAGATCTCAGATGACGAAACGGACTGAGCCGTTGGATTCATCTCGTGAAATCCAAAGAACTCCAAAAAGTTTTGTGGTCGACTCGGGACAGTTCGGATATTTTTTTAAGGATACTGTGATAAGTCTACAATGATTTAGGACGAGATTTTTACGAAAAATCTTTAAAGTCGTGAAATACATGAGCTAAGTTCATTTAAAATAACTTAAACTGAAAAGAAATAAATTGTTTCGGGGTAGAAACGGACCCAAATGAGGCAATATGAGCCATGTATCCAAATAATAATAATAATAATAATAATAATAATAATAAAAAGAAAAGGATAAAAAGAGAATAAAGGTGAGAAAAGAGGGAACATACGAGGGGAAGACAGAAAGAGGTGTGCGTGAGAAAAAAAAAATCTATAGAGAGAAGCTCTAGCTTATTTCTAAGATTTACAGCAATCGAACCATAGGTTTTCATTGAAGCAAAAGGCAAAGTCGGTCCATGGGACGAGAGCTACGCGTGGGTACTGAAGTCACAAGATTTCGCCAAGGTCCAAGGTTCGGGTTTTCATGGAAACCGAGAAAAGGTGGTGTCCCAGGAAATCACGCTAATTGAGGTAGGGAACCTTCCTACTCGGGTTTATTTTCCATCTAGGAGTCGTTTTGGTCTTGGTTGAGCCTTAGGGGTTGTTTGGATGGCATTTAGAGAACCAGAAAAACGCATTTTTCTGGGTTCGCGTATGTCACTGTTCACGTGAAGCCTCCAACTTTGGACAACCATAACTTTCTCGTATGAACTCCGATTCGTGTGTTCTTGGACTCTATGGAAAGCCCTTTGAGTCTAGAATCCATCCATATATAAATTAATGCAATTTGGACTCATATTATGTCCGAAAATGACTAAAAACAATAGGCCCCTGCTGGTGCGCATAAGTTAGTATTCATATGAAGCCTCCAACTTTGGACGGACATAAGTTTCTTGTCCGAACTCCGATTCGTGTGTTCTTGGACTCTACGGAAAGCCCCTTGAGTCTAGAATCTGGTCATATGCCTGTGATTGGCCTTTGGTGCCCACATATGTTCTAAAAAATTTAATTGTACCACTAAGTGTGCAAATTGCTTGGTTGTGATGACGCGTGTGGTCTAATACATTGAATTTGTATTTATTGTTGATTATATGCATAAGGATATAATTATCCATGAGGCTTGGGGAAATGCATTAGTTTGTGTATGATTGAGGCCATTGCATGGCTTGTTGTAGGCTACTTGTGGACTTGATATGTCACAATTAGGCCTAGAGGTTAAATTATGTCGTTACTTGAGTGGTAATGAATTATGATGTCAATGTATGGGTGTATTGATATGTTGGCATGAATCGTGTGAATTACTTGGAATTTATGTGTTCATTGTTATAACTTTCCAATTGATGCATGGGTTGAAATGCATTAGTAGGCATCTACATATAGCACTCATATATATGTAGCATGGTGATAGGCAATGGCATATTGCATTGCATTTATGCGCAAGTACATCGCATGAAATGGGTGGTGCTAGGAGAAAATCAGCATTGTGTTTGGTGTTGATGTTGGTTTTGGTCTAGGGACAAAGTCTAAGGTAACATGAATGATCGGAGGGTTGTCCAAACAATAAATTATCGGAGTATGTCCACTATTATATATTGGAGGGTTGTCCACACAATAAATTATCAGAGTATGTCCACTATTATATATCGGAGTGTGTTCCACACAATAAATTATCAGAGTATGTCTACTATTATATATCGGAGGGTTTTCCATACAATAAATTATCAAAGTATGTTCACTATTATATATCAGAGGGTTGTCCACAAAGTAAATCATCGGAGTATGTCCACTAATTAATATCGGAGGGGTTGTCCACAAATAAAACAAATATCTTTGTTTTGAAGATTGTTTTTCATACATGGCATATTGCATGTTGAGAGATGTGGCATGGCCCAGGAAGTGTCCTTTGACAACGAATCGACGATGGAGATACCCTTGTCTCATACCAAGAGACTCATACATGTGCAAAACGGCCTAATAGGGCCCACACATCCATCTGACACAAAATGCATATTTTATCACAAAGAATTTAATTACAATTTGTTTGATTCTGAAATTATGGCCAGGTCTTTTGCCTAGATTTTTTTACAAAAATACATAATAAGGCCACATACTTGGCCATCCCCAGGCCTCGGATGTGTAAGATTCGGGTTCCGTCTTGAGTGAAATAGTTTTTCCTGAATCTAGGGTGAGCTAACATACTGTAGTGGAATTACCACAAATGGGTTACTTCCCACCTAAGTGCACATCTGATGATTCAATGTAAACACACACTCCAAGCAAATACGTGATCCTACTTGAATATCTACATGCCCAATCCCATGTCTTAAGTCCTCATGAAGCTCCTGCATTTGCACAAGCCATGAGAAAATACCGTTTCCAAAACAAAAGCTTTTTCTAAAAACACCTTCATAGTTTCGGTAAAAATATTGGACTACCCTCAGTCGAGATTGGTTGGAGAACTTTCCAGCAGTCATAGTCACGATCCAGTAATGCATTGGACCATCTCGACCAATTCTTTGGAAAACCTTCCATCGAAATTCCTTTCTGTCATGTTCCGTTTTCATTTTATTTGTCATGCACTCACACCTAATTTACTAGGGTGCCGGTGCACATGAATGCATTATACATTTCAAACCACTCATGCTAATATATTTACATGCATATATTAGCATAAATTAAATCACCACATCATGTTAACATCAAATTCCATGCATTAACATACTGATTCCACCTGATTCAAGCCGTTCATCTTGATATTTCATGCGAATAACCACGTAGACGTTTGGTCAATCGATACCATAGGGACCTTTTAGGAGTCCCAAAAGCTGGCTTGATGTAAATTTGTCATTGGCTGATAAACTCATCAAGCATCGGTTCCACTTTGTGAAACCGAAATCATGGTCATTTCCGGCCTCATACACACCAAAACATAATTTCTGACATAAATCATCACCTGACCGCCCCCAAAAAAAGTCCCTACATTTTGTCAAAACGGGTTCAACATATTCCAACAATTTGGTCCCAAGTTTTGGGACCGATCAAACGGCCACTCACGGCCTCAAATCAACTCAAGCATTAACAAAACACTTAAACGAGGGATAAATCAGTGAGGAAAGCCCCTACCTTAGGGTTTATCGAAGCTCAGCGGGTACCCGCGTATTACTTGCGAGTGAGGAACAGCTGCTTCTTGCCTCGTCGGAATCGAAGGTCAGATGCTTGGGAATCCCTAGAGAGAAGGTAGAGCTTCTCTCTCTAAAATCCACCATTTTTAAATGCACCTCTCCTCCCTATTGCAGTATTAGCTAAAGTGGAGAAATTTCTTTTTATCCTCCCTTTGCCACTTGTCACCTTGTAATTGGTTGAGAGGATTTCCTTATCCATTTATCCAACCACCTTGAGATTTTCCTCCACTCACAAGGTGCCATTTGTCACTCATGGGCCCCACTTTGAGCTCATGTTTGACCCATTATGCCTAGGACACGTGGCATCTCTTGAGCCACTCATAAAGTGCCAAGTGTCCCGCACTCCTCTACGTGCTTCGAAAATGTAAATTATTGTCTGCAGAAATTCAGCGAGAATTCGACATGGTATTAGATTTTGCAAGCGATTCCAACGGTGAAGTCAGTTTTGTCGTCGAATCTAGAAAATTTCGATTTACGACCCAGAAAATTACCATTTGCCGCACCCCGAGAAAGTGGGATTTTCTCGGGTTTCACATTCTCCCTCCTTAAAAGAATTTAGATCCCAAATTCCACTTTTATACGCATCCAACCACGTGCATATGTAACCCTACACAAACCTGCTTGGTATGTAATCTTGACCTTCCCGAGGTCCGCGATCAGTGATCCGATGGTGTCGGCACAATCCATGTTATGAATGACATCCATATACCAAGCCCTTGTCGGCTCACCAACGCCTAATGCAATTTCCAATGGGTATCCAAATCTCGAGTATCACTCAACTCTAAGTCTACGTGATAACCATAACAGTGTGTTTTCATCTCGAGTCACTCCCGACTCCTATCACTCAACTCTAAGTCTACGTGATAACATGATCGTGTGTTTTCTCTCTTGGGCAATAGAACTTTTCAGCCTACACTGGGAGCCTCTTACATCCACACAGAAATTTCGGATATCTCTACGGGTCTCTTACACCCACACAGAAATTTCGGATATCTCCCCGGGTCTCTTACACCCACATAGAAATTTCGGATAACTCCACAGGGTCTCTTACACCCACACAGAAATTTCGGATAACTCCCCGGGTCTCTTACACCCACACAGAAATTTCGGATAACTCCACTTGGGTCTCTTACACACGAAATTTCGGATAACTCACGGGTCTCTTACACCCACCTGAAATCCCCCAATTTCTCCATGAATCCACCACGCACAGGGTCGAATATCTCACAGGAGTCTCTTACGCCCACCTGAAATTTAGGATATCTCCTGAGTCTCGACACTACGGGACCTTTCGGGATACTACGTGAGTCTCCTTCACCTAATTCCGGGCTTCTCACCTTAGAGTTAACGGCCCATAGCACTTTGCTGACACACATTAATTACTCTTTATTTCTGATTCGAACTATAGTCTTCATTGAATGATCCCGAACAAACTCAACCCCACACTCACCAAGAGTAGTGAATGACTATCTGATGCCCACACCCAGGCTCGGCCCGCGATGTCACTTAGTACCCACACTCGGCTCGATCTGATTCCCCAGGGTTCACCATGAGTAGAATCTTAGGAGATCTCTAGCTCACTGATCCCAGACTATCGGTCAAGCTCTCACCTTACATCCTAGGGAAGAACATCCACACATGGCTTCTCTAAAGGCCTCAACCTCTAAGCGGAGTTCTAATCACGAGATGCAACGATGAATGAATTTGATCGTCGATTTAAAACGCTACTCTAGTCCAATGAATCTTGAGGGTAGAAACGTGCACATATCAGGCTAATCGAACACTTTCGGTCTTGTACCATGAGATCTCTGCCTCCTAGGACAATCTCGCCTCATATACTTGGTTGTCGACATAAATAACATATTATGCATACTGCTGACTAAAGTCATGGCTGTGAGCCACTGTGCCTGACCTCGGCCCATACTTTGGCCCGTACGTGCTCTTAGAAGGTGCTTAGTATGCACCCCGAGATTGGCTGGTTCCTCGGCCTATACTAGGGTGCGGAGGAATGGCGTATACTCTCTGTTCTACGACTGGCTGGAGGCTGTGTTCTGGGATCTTGTCTTTGGGGGAGCGATCAAGGTCTCTGTTTTATTTGTCGAGCGGGAAATAACATATCATACGCCTGTATTAAATGCCCACGTCATTACGGTCCGCAAAACTCGTGTGAAGCAAAAGTCTTCTGCCTCTTCCCCGAACTAGAAGAAGGTTGATCCTTCCTCTTCTCACCGGCGCTCCATGACTTCGGATACCGGGTGCATCATACATCTCTCTCTTATGGTCGGGGTACATCCCGACCATGGGTCATTATCTGTGGCTAAGTCAACTTGATCTTGCCTCGAATGTTAACTAACCCATTCTCAAATCTCCTAACCTTGGCCACGTCTATGGCCACATAGTCATCACTAAAACGTGCCAACTCGGTGAACCTGGCCACATACTCCATCACTGTCATCGTTGCTGCCTCGACTCACAGGAACTCTGAGCCTCAGCATGCCTCATGAGTATCCGGAAAATACTTGCCCATGAAAGATCATGGAACTCTACCCCGTCATTGCCTACAGATCTCTAGAGGTCTTTACTTGATTCCACCATACTTGGGCCTCACCCTCTAGCTGAAATGCAGCTAGTCTGATCCTGGTCGTATCAGAGACAATCTTCATACCCTCCAATACTTTCTCAACCTACATGAACCAATGGTCTGCCACCATCGGATCTCCTTACCCTGTGAACGTCGGAGGATGATGTGCCCTGAACCTCTGGAGGTTACTCGGACCTCCCTGGCTACCTCTTTTATTAGTGATGAGTAAGAAACTCATTTAATTTTAATCCATTTTTACGAGGTATATTCACAGATAATTGTTGATTCATATGCGAAACACAGTGGTACTGAATTTAATTTTGCGAGAAAAATAAAGGAAGCGAAAATCGAAAAAGCTGGAAGAATTCGACTGAAACGAAGGAGGTCGCAACTTGAAAATGGAAGTCGTGACAAGGAGCTTGTTTGTTTAGTTATTTTCAGGTCACAACATCACCAAGACCAGTTAATGAGGTTGCGACCAAGAAAATGTGATTGAGACGAAAGAAATTATTCAAGGCGAGGAAACTAAGGTCGCGGCCTTGATCGAGGTAGCGACTTTGATGCGGTGATGAATCCTGAGGGATTCTTTGTAGAAAGCAGGTTCATTGGTGCTTCAATGAAAACCTTATTCTAGGTCGCGACGTGTATTTCAGGTCACGATATGGAACTGAATTGGGAGTCATAACAAGGAGATTTGAGGTTGCAACTACAAGAGAGTTGGAGAATCAGAAATGAGGTCGCAACCTAATATCGAGGAGTCCGCGACGAGGGAAACACGAGGCGAGCACAGCGAAGTCCCGATTAGAAGTGGGATTCTGACCACTTTGTTATTCAAGGGACCCCCGAGGAAGTGCGACTAATCAACGGTCGCGACTGAATACCTACGAGCATCAACATCCAGAGTCGCAATTATGTTTAAAGCAAGCGAGACAACTGCTGACCGGAAAGGAGATAACGTGGTCAGCAGCGTCATATTGAGGTCTTATTTGGTTTAAGTGGTATCAAAGCGTCAGCGACGGGTTATTAAAGTCGCAACCTAAATTCGAGCGTGATCAAGGCGAAGACCAAAAGAAATCATAACTGAAAAAGAAAGTTACGACGAGGAGCGATAGAAAGCGAGTAGCGATGCAACTTGAAACTAAGGTCGCGACATGCGGTCTGTGAGAAAGGAAGTCGACTCGGGAACTAAAGTGGTGACAACTAAAGGAGGTTGCAACCTAAAGCGAGGAGTCATTGACTCAGGAATTGCAACGAAGGAGCGACAAGCAGGGTTGCGGCGGTGAGGACTAAGGTCGCGAGGCAATGATTCTTGAGAACAAGGTGGGGCCCGAAGAGAGGTCGGCGGCCCGCGGTGGGGTCACGTGGGTAATCATGGCTGCGAAAAACCTGGTGATGCGGAAGAGCCTGGTGCGGCGGAGGCGGAGCGGATAAAGTGAATCAGGTTGCAGCATCAGCCGAGTCGCGACTTGAGAGGCGATAATCTAGGCTTTTCTTACAGGAATTCTACCTGGATCTTTATGCATTCGGCCCGTTTATTTTGACGATTATAAATGAAATGATATTTAGAATAGTAAAGTAACCTCTAACTTTTTCACTCTCAACAACCAAAACTGGGAGAGAAGAAGGGTTCATTGTATGGTTTAGAGTAGATTTTCTTTTCTTTTCTTTTCTTTTCTTTATTTTCTTTTCTTTTAAGGATCTGGACTCGATTGAAATTTGTGCGAAAGCGATTGTAAATGGACCTATTTATGTTATTTTCTTCACTTAAAATTCTTGCTGAAAATTGTGAAATCTAGACACAAATTTAAAATTCATTTCTTCTCGGTTTGATCGAATTCACAGTGGATGTACTTTATCGATGCTCCATTGTTAATTATGATGCGATAATTAGAAACGCGACTCAATTTGGATTGATTCTGGGTGAATTCTGATCTTTTAAAATGCAGGAGAGAATTATTTGGGTTGTGATTTATTTACTTGGTGTTGTTTTTTGAATCTATAAGTTCCTAATGGTGATGCCCAGAATACCGGTTTAAGGAGTGTATCTTGCTGCGATTTCCAGGATGCCCTCTACGTGACATAGAGTTGGAGATTCCTGAGAGCTGAGAGCATTCACTTATGGGTATGTTAGACTACCATTGATGAACTGTTGAGCTCTGAAAGTTCATTTCGATAAATCCCCCATTCGCTCATAATTGAAGTTGGAGGGGAGTATTTATCAATATAAATAATCAAAGATTTCACCTCAATCTAAAGGGAAGCTCCTAACCCTGTGTTAGCTGAGATCTAATCAAGGGAAAGAAGAACGATAAATCCCGAGAGGATGAGCCGCGAATTAGAGTGAGTAGAACTTTTGCAAAATCACGAGAAGGAAAGCAAAAGATCTGCGGAGTTATCAAGAAATGAGTGTGAGTATTGAGAAGAAAAATACTCGGATCTTCTTGAGAAGATCATAAATACAAGTAAATATTTGGTTCGATCTTGACTTGAGAGAGTAAGGGCTTCTAACCGATGAATATGGAGAAATCAGTTGCAACATTTGGAGCAATCTTGGACAAATCCAGATCATCAATAAAATGAGCAATGTACTTTCGTGTAAGGTGTTGTTTCATTGTAAGTCTCTAATAGTTTCGTTTCTCCTGGGGAGCAGATTCGGTCCAATATTTTGTTCTTTATGTTATTGGTTGTTTTCATGTTATTTCAGTTTATATTTTTAGTTAATAGTCTAGGATCTTTCTATTTCTAGATAAAACTTTCACTATCAGTTTTTAGTCCAAATAGCATAGAACTTCTGTAGTTGGGGTAGTTGATTTCAAATTCTTGTCGATCTACGTGGGGAATGATACGGACTACGTTCGGATTTTACTACTTGTATGACTGTGCACTTGCGATGTCATAGACTGACTCATTTTTAAATCCGAACACAAAGAAAGTTTTTATTTAATCAAGCAAGTTTATCCAAAGTGACATGTTTTGCCAAGGAAAGTGTAGACTCTTTATGTAACTATGTAATTTGAGGTTTTTAGTCTATATGGAAAAGCGAGCAATTTTATGGTGCCGTTGCAGGGGATGGATTGAATAGATCAATATTCTAACAAAGAGGAAATGCTAATTTGGACATTTTTCTAAAATTTTATAAAGAAAAGACCAAAAAACGGCACAAGCGTGGATTGTACATATAGCGATCTTTATGACCATGTTGAAAATAATTTTTTTAGTTCCACTAATCCTAGTGTCCCGAGTGTGTTTCAATTTCGAGGAGATCCTTTAATGCCGAGAGCGGGGATTCGAGACCTATTGCCGACGAGACAGATTGGAAGAACACTTCGGAAATAAGAAAGACTAAAATGACCTTGACCATGGCGAGATGAAGACATGACAGACGAGGAAGCGGGCCAATGACTAGGAAGGCCTCTTATGGTGACACAATGGAAGATTTACGGGGTACATCATTCGAAGAATATTCTACAATCGAGAGACGACCTATTGTGGATGCAAACAACTTGGCGAAGCCGGCTTGTGCGATGGTGCGCGACATCGTTCACTAGCCGCTACTTGAAGACCACACGTGAGCACCTAGGTAGATTTCTCGAGATGCTTAAAATACGATTGAAGGTGAATGATGAGACGGTGATAAAGTATCTCTTCCCATTTTCCTTAAGAGATATAGCAACCACATGGTATGAGTCATTGCACCATATGGTTGATTGATACTTGGGAAGAATTTGGTAGAGCATGCCAGGCGAGTTCTTTCCCCGTCGCCTCACGAGAGAAGAAGAGATCATAGTGTTCCAATAGGGAAGATGAAACCTATACATAGCTTGGGAGAGATTCAAGGAAGCTACGAAGGAGTGCTTTCGATGCATGGAATTGATTTAAAAACTCATATGGATATAGTGTATGCGCCAAATGATACATCTAAGGGCATCATTGATGCTTCATGCTATGGAGCATTCAAAGAAAAAATCAGAAGAGGCTAGGGACGATAGAAGACACGGCCAGAGTGCGATATGAAGGCTCCTCCCCGAGTCTTCAAAGTGCTTATTGAGAGAAGGGTCATGGGTGATAAAATGGCGGTATGGAAAGCAAGTTAGATGCCATCATGCACAGGATGGACAAATAGGAAAGAAAAATGCACTCTGCTCATGAGATAGGAGCAGTGGAAAGAGAAGCAATGAGAAGAAGTGTTGAAGTACCAGAGAAGAGGATTTCTTATAGGGTTGGGGAAGTTTAAATACATGAATGAGCGAGGAGTTATAATTTGAGCCAAACTGACTTGCCCTACATTCACAGTCGACCCAGCGAGGAACCATGAGAATTTTTCATATGGTGGAGGCGGCTACAAGGCCCAGTCATGGACATAATCCTCAGCGGGGATATCAGCTGACCACGAGTTCGATAGTAGCATTAAGGGGGTGAGCGGGAATGACTATCGGGGTCGGGGAGGAGGACCCGGCCCTTTGAAGAACAAATGCGTGCATAGAGGGGATATGAGAAGGTACTTCACCTCCCCATGAGCAGTGTCGACTTGGGGCTTTCAGAGTCGATACTCGAATGTTTCGGAAAGAATACGAGTGCCTCATTTGAAGAACTTGGAGACCTGAAGTGATGACTGTGCCAGTATACTTAAATCGAGCAAGGGTGCATTCTAGTGACACTAGAAGAACCCGAAGAGTGCATGGCGATTCAGGTTAAAGTGGGAAAAGTGGGCCTTGTGAAAGAAAGGAAAATGAGTGTAGAACGGGAAGAAAGCTGGAAAGGAAGAAGAGAAGAGCATGCGAGAAGGCTGAAGCAAAGAAGAAGATATAGGCGAGACGGCTTGGAAGAGGAGTAGTGAGTAGAAACGAGAAGGAGAAGGTGCAGAAACATGCACCTCTGATTGCCATTCCCAAAGACGAGGAAAGCAAAGGGAAAAGCGATTTTCTAGATTCTTGGACATCTTTAAGAAGATAGAAATCAATATCCCCATTTGCGGTAATAAACTAAATGCCTAATTATACGAAATTTAAAAGGAGATCTTGACGAGAAAAGGAAAATAGGCGAGGAAGGAATGGCGTGAACCTAAAGCTGCTACTGCCCGTATGATTATCAGTAGCTCGTAAATGAAGGACTTCGATGACTTCACCATTCCTGCTCCATGGGAAATATGAATTGAAGGCACTTGTGTGATTACGGTGCTAGTATAAATTTGATGCCTCTGTCGGTGGTCTGAAGGCGAGTTTGGGGGAACACCTGGCTTAACTGATCACATTGCAAATGGTGACATATCAATGCCTGACTAGAAGGTGTTCTTGAAGATGTGCTTGTCAAGGTGGGTAAATTCATCTTCCACTGTGGATTTTTGTGATTATGAGATGGAGGAAGACACTTGAGTTCTTTGTACGCTAGGAAGACCATAGCAACTGGAGTACACCTTGATAGATGTGCGAAAAGGTGAACTAGTGCGGAAAAGAAACTAGTGCGAGAAGGGTTAATGTGGAAGAGGTACTTGATCATTTGAAATATGCTTTCTTAGAACCGGAAAAGAGAAAACCAGTTATCATATCGGTTGCATTGGCGAATCGAACGAAGGTTAAAGTGCAGGGTCTGAAGCTATTGCTTAGTCGATAGAGGATGCGAAGGTATCAGTCCCTCACGTTTGCATGCGTGAAAATATTCTTCAGAATGATAATGCAAAAACTTCTATTGAGCATCAAAGGAGGCTAAACCCTGTGATGAAAGAAGTTGTCAGAAAAGAAGTTCTAAAATGGTTGAATGCAGGTTTTATATATGCTATATTAGATAGTTCTTGGGTGAGCCCAGTACATGTGGTTCCCAAGAAAGGTGGATTCACTATGATCAGAAATGAAAAGAATGAACTAATTCCTCTGGCTGTGTGAGGATAGAGGGTGTGTATTGACTCGAGAAAAGCTAAATCACTACTTGACCCGGGAAAGGATCATTTTCCCCCGCCTTTCATTGATCAGATGATGGATAGGCTGGTAGGACACCCTCACTTATGTTTTCTTGATGGATACTCTGGATATAACCAAATTGCCATTGCACTTGAGGATCAGGAGAAAACCACCTTTACATGCCCATTTGGTACTTTTGCTTTTAGAAGAATGCCATTTGGTTTGTGTAATGCTCACGATACGTTCAGAAAATTGCATGATGTCTATATTCTGATTTGGTATAAGGAGTTATGAGTCTTCATGGATGATTTCACGGTGTATGGATCTGGCTTTGGCTTGCACATAACTTAGGGACGAGTACTTAAAGGTGCAGACAGAATCTAGCTACGAATTGGGAAAAATGCCAATTTATGGTAACATAAAGAGAGGATTGTCTTAGGGCATATGATTTAATGAAATTTGAGTAGATCAAGCAAAGAAGTTTCAATTATAAAAATGCGATGCCACCAACTACGGTCGAGAATAAGAAGTTTTTTTAGGACATCTTTGGTTTTTCTGGAATATTTATCAAAGACTTCTAAAATTGCTGAACCCTTGTAGATTCTTTGGAAAAGATACCAAGTTCAAATTTGATGAATCATTAGGAGGTCTTTTGAGGGAGTGGAAATCAGTTGGTAGAAGCTCCATCATGGCAAAACCAAATTGGAACAAAGAATTTGAGGAAATCATGTGTGATGTATCGGTGATTTTGCAATGGGAATATATTGGGGTAGAGAGAGGTGAAAAGGTGTTGAGGCCGTATCTTATGCCGGCCAGGCAACCCCGATGAAGCTTCGGGAAAATTACTCTATCTTGAAAAGAAGGAGATGTTGGCAATAAAATGTTGCATGTAGAAAATTTTAGGCCATACATTTGGGGTCCATGTTATTATACACACAGCGATGTATGACAATTAAATATCTAATGGCAAGAAAGAAGCAAAGCGAGCGTCGGTGGGTATTGTTATTACAAGGTGATCTAGGGAAATCAGGGCCAAGAAAGGTTGTGACAATGTGATGGCGATCACTTATCGAGAGTGGAAAAACCTGCGTACTGAGAAAAGAAGGAAATAGCGAGAGAAAATTTTCCGGATAGTAGTTATTCCACTGTCATCGATCACCTTGGTATGCGTGTTGTGAACTTCTTAGCATGTGGAATTATGCCACCGAGGAATTGACTGAAGAAAAAATTTGGGACGACGGCGGGTACTGCATGCAGGATGACCGGCTGCTTTGTTTAGAAGAGGAGCTAATCTGATCATCAGAAGATGTGTACCATAAGGTGAGCACGACAGATTTTACAAGAATGTCATGCATCACCATATGGAGGACATTTGCGGGAAATGAAACAGCCCACAAAATTCTCGATCTGGATTTTTCTTTGGCCTACTATTTTCAAGAGCATTTTGAATGGAGTGAAGGCGTAAGTCAATGCCCAGAAGAATGGGAAATATGATGAGGCATGAATTGCCTGCCAAGTATCCACAGTGGTCTGACTATTTGATGTATGGGGAATAGATTTTATGGGGCCTTTTCCAACTTCATTTGGAAATATATACATACTCCTAGCTGTAGATTATGTATCCAAATGAGTTGAGGCAACAGCTTGTCCCAAAAATGATGCTAACACAGTTGTGGGATTTTTACAAAGAAATATTCTCAGCAAATTTAGGACACCCAAAACTATAATCAGTGATGGAGGAAGCCACTTTGCAAATAAGGTGTTTGACAAACTCATGGGTAGATATAGTATCAAACACATTATGAGCTTGGCTTATCATCCTCGAACAAATGAAGCGGTAAATTTCCAACGGGGAGATAAAGAAAATTCTTGAAAAAAAGGCTGTAAGCTCGACATAAAGAATTGCTCTACGAAACTTGATGATGCACTGCAGGCACACATGGCTAACTTTTAAAACTCCCATTGGAATGTCCCCATACGAGGCTTGTCTTTGGAAAACCTTTGCCACCTTCCTCTTGACTAGAATATAAAGCTGTGTGGCCATCGAGAAGCTAAATTTTGATTTCAAAGTGCTAAAGAAAATAGGCTACTCGGTAAATGAATTGGAAGAGTTGAGGGCTGGCCTACGATAGTGCCATAATCTACAAAGATAAAGCGAAGAAGAAATGGCATGATCGAAAGGATTTTGAGAGAATTTAAAGCGGGAATCAAGTCACATTATTCCAACTCGGACTAAAACTCTTTCGGGAAACTTAAATCAAAATGGAGTGGACCATATCACAGGTAAGTATCAGAAGTACAACCTTTAGGCGTGACAGCAGGGAACCAGTAATCAAGAGGAATTCAAAGTTAATGGTCAGAGATTAAAGCACTACCTTGGAGGAATGCAAATGGAAGAATGACTCCTAGTTCTGAATGAGAAAATTTGAAGAAACAGAAATATAGTAGCAGCAAGTCCAGCTAAAGACTAAAAATTGAGCAGCTTTGTGGAAGGAAATCCACATCAGTTTGTTTTAAGTTTTCCCCTTATTCTTTTTGTGTGAAAGTTATTAATAGCTTTGTGTAATTTATTCATTACTGCTTGAAGATTAAGTAAATTTTTTAGTTTGCGGGGACAATAAGAGTGTGCAAGGAGGAACATCTCTGATCAAACTCCAATATGCAAAGAGACAAAAGGCGATATACTCTTCTTGAATTTGTTTTAAGTGTACATCTCAGATATAACATGATTGAAAGTTTGGGGAAATTTTTTTTTATGTGCTTCAATTTTGAATCTGATGCATAGTGAATGGATTCGTTGAATATTTGAATGATGAATATGAATTGAATTGTATTTGTTTTGATTGGATTTGGTGAATTGAAATTGTTGTGAATTTAATTGAGAGACACAAAAATTTTCTTGAGTCGCAATGGGTGTCTAAGTCATAACCAGGGATAGAAATGAATATAATTATGATGAAAATTTCGGAATTAGCAACATAGATTTTTGGAGTTATACGATTTACGTCGCCAGCTTATCAATTCATAGGTCGCGACAGGTACGAGTTCTTGACGAATTGTCGAATCCCAATAAAAATAGGTTTTGACCCTTTCATTTGGTTGTCGCAACATTAGAGATAGCATTTATTGAAAATCATTAATTAAGAGGTTCGAAATTTAATGTCGCGACCCCCCATGTCGCAATCATGACATTGAGCCAATTTCCATTCCAACTTCCATTCATCTTCAATTCATTGCAATTTTTCACTTAAATCTATCATTTTGAACCCACGACCTAAAGCGTATTAATCTGAGAACCCGAAACCCGGCTGAATTAAAGGAATCGGTTTAGGTCGGGTATTTTGAAAAGAAAATTCAAGAAATTCAATGCCTCTCGGAGAACGATCAAACTTCCTTAGTTTCCTCATTCTCTTAAAAATCTCACAATTGGAAATAGCCAGGGCGCTCGGATCCGAAAATTTTCACTTAATTCATTCATTGGGAATATTAAAAAGAAAATTAAGAGCTTCTTCATTCCCAAGAGAATCAAGGTCACTATAAAAGGATGGGAAGACATAGAAAGAATAAACAATGAAAATGGAGGAAAAGGAGAATGAGGAAAAGATGAGTTCGAGTGCGAATGCGAGCATATGGAATGAATGGAGTCGAAAAACGAAGCCAATTCAGTCACATGATTCCAAAAGCGGCTTTGTCATTACGAAAATGGATGATGGGAAGAGAAATTGGAAGAAGGGTTAGCTAGAACCCCATACGTCGAGGAGGGAACTCAGAACAAAGGAAGCCCGAGAAGAGCTCGCCTTGTTGGGCACTCATTAATCCAGCCCCTTCACCCGGCGCAAATTCGTGACAAGGGGAACTGATAAAGCAGGAGCTACAGCCTTTAGGAGGAAGCGCCAAGGTTTTAAATCAAGAAATAAGAAATTTTCCTGCAGATTAGATCTCAGTCTTGTTGTAATTTTTGCATTAGTTTTTGTGCAGGATAAATTAGATTATCTGACATTGAGATGTTTGATATTTGAATTTATTGAATAAATAATATTCCAGTTGCTTAACAAATTGATTGTTTTGGGTTCACAGACTGATATGATGAATTGTGTTGTCTGAATAATGACCAAATGACCAATTCTGTTTTATCCCAAGAACAACAATAAAAAAATAAAAAATAAATAAAATAAGGGCAGACATCAGTAAAATGAATTTAGGAGTTATAGCATTACTTGAAATCCAGTTTGGGTGCGAGTGGAAAAAGGGTTAATCTTTGAAAACAAAATAAAATGATTGAAAGTGTGTATATAAATAGTGAATCGGTCTGAAGTCTTGAAGAAACAATACGCTTGAAATTCGATAAAACTCATGAAACTTTGAAGAATTAGGAACATCTTTGGGAAATTCATGATTAGGATTCATGGTCCTAGAACATTAGATTATTGATTGGTGAAATCTTAGAGTAAAAGCGATAGCAGTGATGAGAGGCTATCCTTGGCCGAGTTTGAGCTTTCGAAGCCTACCCTCGAGATATGCTAAGGCATACCACTACAGTTCCATGCTTTGAGCCAAACAAGCCTTAGTTAACTGAAATGACGACAGGCGAAAACCTGAATCCCTTCCTTGCAATAATCCTGCGAGTAAAGGCAATTATCCAGTTTCAGGCATAGAAGGTCACGTAAGGAAGAAACAAGTTTGGGGGAAAAATATTTCCATATAATACAAGGTAGGAGGAGAAGAAATAACTTGAAGATTACTTAGGAAAAATAGAAATTGAGAAAAAGGGAATAAGTTTTGTCTTGTGGCTATCTCCTTTGAACAATTAAGCTGTATAGGTGTTTTAACACTAGTACCTAATACTTGGCCCAGTACCCATGGGAGTTGCTAGCCCAAGGATTCTCTAAGGGTGATAGAAGCTAGGAAGACAAAACATTGCACTATTATCATTCTTAGAAAAACGAGAAGCAAAGAGTTCTAGAATAAAGGCGGCGATAAGGTGTAAGTGGCAATCAAAATGCATAAAAGATTTCAAAAAAGATGCACCGGGCGAGATTAAAGAAGAATCTAAATGAAGGAAAGGATGAAAGTTGAAGGCAAATAGGTAGAAGAAGAGTGAGCGGTAATTTGCAGCAAATTTTCCATTATCTACCGATTACCTAAACCCGACATTCTGACTAAAGACCTCTTTGATCTTGAAAGTTGAATTTACTTATTAGTGGAAATCAATATGAAAAACAAGGCTATGGAACCTTGACCGGGTTTTCTAAGGAGACTCCCCGAGAAGATTAACTAAATTAGAAGCGTAGAGAAGATGAAAAGGATTGAAAGACACACTTTTTACACCTGAAAACAAGACTTGTTGAATAAGCATTTAAATACATGATTTCATCAAGGAATTTGTGATAGAAGTGGAAACCATTCCTTTTCTTAGTAGCCCGAAATTTAAAATGATGTTGCTATCTCCTATTTCAAGTTAGAAGGTGAATAAGAAAAATGTAGTTTGAATCAGAAAAATGTCCATACAAAATTTAAGCAATTGTTTAGGACAAGCAAATTCTTTCTTTTCTTTGCTTGGGGACAAGCAAAATTTTAAGTTTGGGGGAATTTGATGAGTCTAAAAACTCATTTGATTTTAATCCATTTTTCTGAGTATATTACAAGATAATTGTTGATTCATATGCAGAAACCTGGGTAATTTACTCAAATTTAATTTTGCGAAAAATCTACAATGACGAAAATCAATGGCTGGAAGAATTTAGCCACAAACGAAAGGAGGTCGCAGCGAAATGGAAGTCGCAACAAGGAGCTTGTTTGTTCAGTTATTTCCAGGTCATAACATCACCAAGACCAGTTAATGAGGTTGCGACCAAGAAAATGTGGTTGATACGAAAGAAATTATTCAAGCGAGATCTTGGGTCGTGGCCTTGATACGAGGTCGCGACTTTGATATGTCGATGAAGCCCTGAAAGTGTTGTAGAGAAATGAGGTTGCAACTAGTGCTTCAATGAAAAACTTATTCTAGGTCGCGACGTGTATTTCAAGTCACAACATGGAACTGAATTGGGAGTCACAACAAGGAGATTTGAGGTTGCAACTACAAGAGAGTTGGAGAAAGCAGTAAATTCGCGACTAATATCGAGGAGTCGCGACGAGAAACACTAATTTGAGCGAAGCGAAGTCGATTAGGAAATTGAAGTTACGGCCTTTGTTGTTGAGGACCCCGAGGAGGTCACGACCCGATCAACGAAGGTCGCGACACAGATACGCAGCGAGCATCAACATGCAAAAATTAGCGATTATGTTTAAAGCAAGCGAGACTGACACAACGACGAAGGGAGTAGCGTGGTCGCGGCGTCATGTGAGGTCACGACGGGTTTAAAACAGGGGCTATCAAGCGGTCACGACCCGATTATTGAGGTGCGACCTAAGTGCGAGCGTATCAGGCGGAAGACCAAAAAGGAGGTTGCAACTTTGAAGAAAGCCACGACACAGAGGAGCGTGAAACATAAAATGTGATCGCAACTACAAAAAGCTGAGAATTAGCGACATGTCACGATCTCAGCGAGGAAAGGAAGTCTTTCCGGAACTAAAGTGGTGACAACTAAAAGGGAGGTTGCAACCTAAAGCGAAATTCGTGACTCATGGTGCGTGAGGAAGGGAGCGACAAGCGAGGTTGCGACGTGAGACTAAAGTCGTGACATCAATTCTTGAGGAACAAGCGGGCGAAATTCGCGACCACAATTGAGGTCGCGACCATGATAACACGAAGCTGAAACACAGTGGCGATGGAGCGGATAAAGGGAAATCAGTCGCGACATCAACCGAGTCGCGACTTGAGGCGATGTCTGGGCTTTTTTCTTAGAATTCTGGATCTTTATGCATTACGCCCGTTTCTTTTGTGATTATAAATGAGCGATGTTAGAATAGTAAAGTAACCTCGCTTTCACTCGACACAGGCGGGAGAGAAGAAGGAGTTCATTGTATAGTTTAAGAGTAGATTTTTTCTTTTCTTTTCTTTTCTTTTATTTTCTATTTTCTTTTCTTTTCTTTTCTTTTCTTTATTTTCTTTTCTTTTCTAGATGCGAGATCGGTGGTATGCGAGAAACAATTGAAGAATTTGGATTTTATTTGTATTATTTTCTTCTTAAAATTGCGCCTGAAAATTGTGAAATCTAGACAAATTTAAAATTCATTTCTTCTCAGTTTAATTCTGCGATTCACAGGTGGATGTACTGATCGTGCTCCATTGTTAATTGTGATGCGGTAATTAGAAACGCCTTTCAATTTGGATTCGATTTGCCAGATTAGTTCACAGTCTTTTGCGAATCTGGAAGAATTATTTAGGTTGTGATTTATTTACTTGGTGTTTTTTAATCTATAAGTTCCCAATGGTAATGCGAATACCGGTTTAAGTGTATCTTGCTCGATTGCGGGACGCCCTACTGCGTGACACGAGTTGGAGATTCTGAGTACAGGCGTTCACTTATGGGTATGTTAGACTACCATTGATGAACTGTTGAGCTCTGAAAGTTCATTTCGATAAATCCCCCATTCGCTCATGTGGTGAAGTTGGAGGGTATTTATCAACATAAATAATCGGAGATTTCCTCGATCTAAGAGAGCGCCCAACCCTGTGTTAGCTGAGATCTAATCAAGGGAAAGGAAGAACCAATAGATCTGAAGGATGAGCCACCAATTAAGTGGTAGAACTTTTGCAAAAATCCTGAGAAGGAAAGCAAAAGATCTACAGTCATCAAGAAATGGGTGTGAAGTATTGAGAAAGAAAAAATACGAATCTTGCAAAGAAAGATATAAATACAAGTAGTAGTTTCAATCTTGAATTCGAGAAGGAGCTTCATAACCGATGAATATATGGAGAAATCCAACTGCAACATTTAGGCAATCTTGGACAAATCCAGATCCATCAATAAAATAGAGCAATGTACTTTCGTGTAGGAATTGACTATTTCAATATTGTAAGTCTTTGATAGTTTTTGTTTCTCACAGGGAACAGATTCGGTCCAATATTTTGTTCTTTATGTTATTGGTTGTTTTCATGTTATTTCAATTTATATTTTTAGTTAATAGTCTAGGATCTTTCTATTTCTACATAAAACTTTCACTATCAGTTTTTAGTCCAAATAGCATAGAACTTCAGTAG